>BMAO01032566.1:0-14051 GCA_019973975.1 Trichonephila clavata | reverse complement strand
TCAAATACATTGCGTAGTATGGATATATTTATATTATATCAGTATAAATATGTTACAATATATTTCATTGGCTTCTTTTTAGTAAATTAATAATTTTTTTAAATAATCATTTATTTTCGACTTTTCTATATGCTCTCGCCCTCATGCAGGGGTACAACGCCCCCTAGGGGCACTCCCCATAGTCTGACAAAGACATATTCCATCAAAAGTCATCAAGTATGGTGGTTGCGTTGAGTGGTCTGCACAGTCATCTGACCTGAACACATAGAACTTCTTTGTAGGAATACATTAAAAAAAAGAGTGTATGTAACCCCTTCATCAACACTGCGGGAAATTCTATTATGGAGTGTGTCGAGTGGCCTGCTGAAGAAAGTGCAGTGGGAAATGTAAACCATCATGTCCAGATATGTATTATCACTGATGAACACCATTTTGAGCATCACAGATAGAGCAGCTCATTTCGGAAAAGCGCAGTTTTATTCAACGCCCTCAAACACATGCGTCTGTATTTTTCATTTCTATCATTTTTGTGCGCAAGATACTTGTTGTATTAAATCCATGATGCTGGACAACATTGTAATTGACTTCATTCATGTATCTCGACTGTGTTTGAGAAAAGAAGACTAAATCCAAATATTTCCCCCAGGTTGCGCTGTAAGCAGTTTTTTGGGTAGCTCACGGCAATTTTACTATACCTAGCCCTCAAGTTCATAATTGTAGCTATTGACGTTCATAAATTATATGGATGAGCAACAGACTTTAGCGGGTACACATTTTTTAGAAATAAAATAAGTTTTTTGAAGCATGTTAATTTTTTCTTATTTTTATTGTATACTAGCTGACCCGGCCGGCGTTGCACGGGCTTTTACCTAGGGTATTACTTAATCCTCATGTTAATTTCCTCCTTTCTTTCTGACGCCAGCACTTTTGTGTGGGTGTGAAGCGTACGATGTGAGTGCAAGGCCTATGAGTGCGTATCAATGGTTTCTCGTTTAATATTTTCCCTTCTCTTCACAAAATCAGTACTTCCAATATAATTTTTCGAAATTACTTTTACTTCTTTGCTTCTTTCCTCTTCGCTTAGCCCGGCGTTGCACGGGCTTTTACCGAGTGAATAACTTAATCCGCATCGGAATTTCCTCTTTCCCTCAGGACGATAGCACTTATGTGTGTGTATGCGCGATGTGAGTGATTTCTTTAACTATGTCATTAAAACTCCCTTTTTCGAAATCTGTTCTTGCGTTGGTGTGGTGTGGTAATTAGGAGAGATGGGTGAAAGCTCAGGTGTCGTCCTCGTCACTTGACCATGGTTGAAAATTTCGAGGTCCGTCGCCAAAACTCTCGAATAGGCGAACAGTGAGAATTTATAAATCACTCACTCACTTTTCAATTCTTTCGTTGCAATTTTTTAGCTCCGGAAACGAAAATGTGGCCTCTTTAAAAATAGTTGTGTGTTGAAAAAAGGCAGAAAGTAGAAATTTTTCATTTACAAAACTTCACTACTATTATAAATCTTGAAGTAAAATTGTGAGAATTTTTTGAAATGTTCGACACACGGGAAAAATTATTAATTGTTAAGTATTTTGAGTGTTTTATTAAAGTTTGTTCAAAAAAGTTTTTGGCTTTTTATTTTTTAAATCACTGATACTAAAAGTTTTAAAAATAATTTTTATTTAAACGCAACGATATTGATTCAATTCACAGTATGAAATTCAAAAAGAAAATAATACTATGTGATAAAAATATATTTAAGAATATTTCCTTATATTTTTTTATGATATTTTTTTCTTATATTCTACTGTTCTTCAATAAATCAATCTTTAAGAATAGAAAAAACTATCGGTTGTGATGCATTATATGAGGGAATTCCCTTTTTATTACGCAGCAAGACTCAAAACTACCTCAACCTTTCCCGTCTTCCAAACAGAAAGCTAACACAAAGTGACCTTGACGAAATTTAGAAATAACGTCGAGAGTACCGAATGAGCATCCCTTACGGGAATCTGGCAACGTTTTTTCCGGATTCTTCACATTTCCGGTAATAAAAAAATTATGACGTGATAAATTGAAATAAAAACCATCCTATGTTTTAAGTTGGACGAAATGACACACAGTATGCAAAATTATATTATGATCGGTTGAGTAGTTTCGGAGTCCATCGCGGACAAACACTGTGACACGTATATTTTATATATAAAGATGATACAGACATGCTTGGTTCTTTAACGATGATTTTTGTGATTCGGTTTTGGAGTGTACACATTATATAATTCTCTTTTGGATTTTGATTTGATTTGATTCTATTTCAATGTACATCGCTCTTTAAAGCAACCTGAGTACTATTGGCAACGCATCTCGTAATTCTGGTACCTGGTCTGGTGACGAGACTGAGCTAATACCTCTCTCAAGTTTTCCACACAACACCGACAGGAGTTGTGCCTCATTGGATTTGACGTGAATAGGCTCTTCTACAGGGTGGGTCCAAAATGATACAAATGATAAAAAAAAAACATTTGGAAACAAGACTGATACACAAAGACTGGAGAAAAACACGAAAATGGGCATATGGGGCACATATAGTGTAAAAGTGCCCTCTCTTTTAATCAAAAGCCATATAATCTTTTCAAACTATTTCAAAACTTCTTGATCATTTTATAGGATCTTACGATTTAACATTTGTAAACTAATGTGTGTCTGTGTGGTGAATGATTCGAAATTCATTAGCTGACTGATTAATATAACGATATGCAGTTTTTGAACAACTACAGTTACAGTTAGTTCACTGCTTTCATTAAACAAATAATTTTTACGAAAGTTATTCATAACTCGACGACTTGGAGAAATTAAAGAAAGACATTCTGAGGAGGATTAGAATATCACATCTTTACTCTGTAATGTGGGAAACTTATGAGGATTTAAAATAGAAATAGTAATAATATAAGTAACAGATACATTTACTCTAAAATAAAAATAAATTTATAAAACTCATTGCGATTTTTATTGTGCTAAGTAATCGCCTGTAAAATAGTTTTTTAACATATTTGTACTAAAATCATGTGCGATATTTAAAAAAATTCGGTAAAACATAATTATATTCAGAATTGTTCTTATGAATAGTTATATTTCATTTTTATATAATATTTTATTATGTAAAAGTACTTAAGTAACTATTTGTTAAACAGAACCATATTCTCTTCAAACAAAAATGTGTAAATTTGCTAAATCAGAATGTGTTGCCATACTGTTTCATAATTTATATTTTGAAACATTTATCTAACGAAATTATTCTTTTTCTCTCAACGTCCAATGCTTCTACCATTCAACTCAGATATAATATAAGAATTGATGATTTGATTACTCAACTTTTTCTAAATTTATCTAGTAAGAATTAATTCATTGAGTGCATAAGCAAACAAAAGGTGGAGAAAAATACTTTTCAGTTTGCATCATCATTCCTCGTTCCTGAGATGTTTTTTTTTAATTAAACACTTAAAACCCTTTGAGTGTTTGCTTAAGCAATACCGTTTTCAAAAACGTTTTTAAAAAGTTATTCTGCTCTTGTAATGCGTATTTTAAACCCAAAGCTACACCTTTATACTAATTATATTCAAACGTTTTTCAAAGCTGAGAAAATTTATTTTTTATTTCTTATAAATGCAGATATTAAATGTATTTTTATCTCCTCGATGACGTCAACGAGATTGTAATGATGTATCTTTCCCACGCTAAAAGTATATGCTATAATAATATGACATAAAAAATCTTATTGTGACTGGAACTAGTTGCGGAAAACCTGAAAAAAATTAAATTGAGATAAACAATTTTTTAAAGTTAACACTTTTATTTCAATATAAAAGTAAATTTAGTAATTTTACGATAATTCACAGTCAAAAATATTAAATCTCATTTGGAAATTCAAGAGTTTCACGATTTATGAATTGTTGAAATTTAGTTCAATTTCTTTTTTCCAATTCAGTTTGAAAACTAGCTACGAAAATCGAATATTTTTAAAAATGAATTGTATCGGAGAAGAAGATTATAATGAATAACTTAGAACAAATTAATATCCGAGTACTTCTTTCCGCAAAAAAAAAATAAGTCTAACTTTTCATAAACCGAATCAGAGAGAAAGAGAGAGAGAGATGCTTTTCAGAAACAGAAACAGCATACTCCTGTGATTTTATTTCTATGGATAATATTTAAAACCTTAAGAATGTGTTAAGCAATTTATTATTTGTTCTCAGCTAACACCATCGCCATCTAATAAGCATTTTGGGTAATGTGTTGCGAGAGGTTCAGTCTGTACTTGGAAATACTTTAATTCAGTGTATGTGTTTATGTTCTGTCAGCGGGATGGAGATAGCGATCTCTTAACTCTTGTGTTCCAAAATAAATCAGCAGCCCACGATACTTTGCGTTTGTGTGTCTGTGATGAGTAAAATTCAGCTATTGACACAATAAGAGTAAAAATTGTGTTAGAGTACCATAAATACAATGGCAAATTTATTTTGCCCATTTTTACAGAAAAATCGAAATTGATTCACAGAGTGCTTTTTTGGTACAACAAGATGTAGAAAAAATGTCTATAATTTACAGTAGGTAATTTGAATTTTATGTCAATTAATGTAATAAATTATCAAATTGAGGATGCATTTAAACAAATACACTTAAGACAATATTGTTTGTGAAAATTTGATTTTATTGTTTGTGCTGTACAAGCCTCTAAGTTGGAACAGGTAACATAACATCCGTAAGGAGGACTTTTACATCGTAAAACTTCCTTTTATATTTGATATAACTTAAATCAGCGGCACAACAGCCCATGAGGGCCAAGGCTCACTGCGCCCAACTCAGTATACGTGACTTGGGCCCTTAGTTGCAAGAGCAGATTATCCGGACAGATGGTTAGTCTGGCGTGAAACCCCCAGGGTTAAGTTCTCAAGCAAGCTTGGTGCTCATTTATCGACCCACTGAAGGGATGAAAGGCTGAGTCCGCCTTGCCTAGCCCGGGGTTTGAACTGGAACCCCCGTGACGTGAAAGCGCGATGCTTTACCCCTTAGCTACTGGGCTTCTATACGGGATATAATGACAAAATAATGTGTTTGGAGAAAGGAACATGCTAAAATATGGTTTACAAATTAGACAGGCACCAAATTTACAAATATTTTTTCCACTAACTATTCATCATGTTTAAGCATTGTGTGATTTTTGAATCAGTGGTATTGTGGGAAAATACATGTGTGTTAATTTCTTTCTGTTACAAGAAACTCTATTTTAATTACGGAAGATTTTCCGTAATAAATTACGATGTATTTTAATGTTTTTTTAAAAAAATAACTTGCATTTTTATTTAAATACAAAGAATAAAAATATTGCCAAAGAAAGGCCGAATCATATTAAAGGCATTTTGATAAATTAATCTTGAGTTAATTCTCTGAGATGCTGCTGAAAAATTGACTCTACTAAATAATGGAATATAGCATTATTTTCGTAAGCAAACGAATAAATAAAATCCAAATTCTATTCTAGATAAAGCAATTATTATGGAAACTCTCAGTAACCTGTTAAAGAATGAGAACTCAAAGGATAGTCTTAAGTTTATTTTTTTTATCACAAAAGATTCAATTTATTTTCACTTTACCATATTCATTTCTGTCTACAAATACAATCAAAATGATAAATTGCTCCAACAGCTTCAAGACTAGATGGAAAGGAGAGAAATCCGTCGATGCTAATTTAGTACTAGGTAATTTCATTGGAAATGCTTTCGCTTTTGCTCCTAATCTAACAAACTTTAGCCATAGGTATACTAACAAAAGATGAATAAAACTTTTCCTAAAAATTTGTTGCAAGTAAAATTGTGAATAATAAATAACATTGCTCTTTATACTGTGATGCTTATTCTTCATTTTAATGTTTCTCTTTAAGATTAAATATTTCATTTGCGCATTTGAGCTAGTAAATTCGTAATAAATAAATTTGGATATTTCTATCATTGTATTTTATTATATTATGGTGCAGACTTGGGTTTCATATAAAACTCATTAGTTATTAAAGGAGCGATGGGTATTTAGGTGTAAAAATGATATGAATAATAATATTTCCATATGTTAAATAAAGCAATAATTTCAATGCTCTTTGAAATATGGTGTAAATTTTGTACGTTTAGAAATGAATGCATTATAAAGGTTTTTACGTCTTCCAGAAAAAATAAAATTATAGACTAATGGAAAATAATTTAATGTACTAATAATTTAATGTACCCTTAACTGCCACCGGTATAGCGAGACGTATATATTTTTCTCGCTCAACTGGTACGTTAAGTGCTTCCCCCGGGCGTATATATACGTATTTCTGAAATACGATTTATTCTTTGCACTGCTATCAGTAAAACTATTTTGAAGGCTTTGGAATGCAATAATTATGACTGATAGTGTTTGCAAAAGGAGTTACTTATTTCAGCGGAAATTTGCTTATTTGCGCCCCCCCCCTCCAATGCACAGCTTACGCGCGCCTATCAGGAAAACGTTGGCACTGGGGAGCGAATTACGTGACTTTTAAACGACAGTTAAGGAGTTAAAATAATTTCTTTTCCTGTTCCTCTCTCTATATTCCTTTGGAAAAGACATTATCTTAAAATGAGACATTCAGATTGATACTGTTTCATTGGAATACAATATTTTTACACATTGGAAATATGTGTAAAAATCTAATTGATTGCAAAATGAATAAAATTTGGTCGTTTTATATGACCTATTTCCTGTGATATATTATCTCTGTTATATCGCACATGTAATACTTTCAGCACAAGCTAGAAAGTAGGCATATTCGACATAATTAAAAAGCCCATGCAATATCATTTCTTAAGATATGATTCAAACTTAACAATAATAGAAACACATTGCACACGCTCGCAATCCGTCGAGTTTGATACATATATTTTACTATTAGGATGCATCTGAATTTACGAACAATTAGCTTAGGTATGAAATATATTCCTTTAAAAATAATTTCCACACATTTTTATTAAACAAGAAATCAAAATTTTGTTTTCACTGTTTAATAAAAACTCGTGCTGCATTAGTTATATGCTAGATAGGCTTTATAATCACATTTGTGATACAAAAAATTATTATTAGCATAAATGTTTAAGGAAATGAAAGAATATTTCAATATTTTCAACTAAGTTTATTGTTAAAATCAATTAACATAAAACTGCTTTTAATACCACTTAAATATACAAGGAATGACACACACACAGAAAAAAGAGACTAAGTGTGCAGCTTGAAAAGGAGTGTTGACAACAACTCTTTTGCTGACGAGTCATCCCACACACCATCTCTATACATATGGCCAGTTTCGCCTCAATCCATCAAGCCAGTTGGGAGTACTGCGTCATTGAGTGCACACGTGCAATTGCATTCTGCCGGGAAAATGCCGAGAGAGAGAATCAACATCAAGTTTCTTGTAAAACTTCAGAAATCATGGATGAAAACATTTCAAATTTAGCCGAGGCTAATGAAGAGGAAAGTTTGTCTAGTATACTTGTGTTTAAATGGTATAATAGGTTTTCAGGGAAAAGAGTCAGTGTGGAAGGTGATGAATTTTCTAGGCGCCCAAGGTCAGCGATTACAAATCAAAACATAGCCAAAACTTGTGATATGAGTGGGTTTCCACTCACATCATGATTAGCCTGTAAATCAACACTACTACATTGAAGTACTAAAAAGGCTTTGTGAAAAATTAGGGGAAAAAGCAAGAATTGGGAAGTGATTGATGGCTGTTGCACCAAGACAATGCCCCGGCTCCCACGGCCCTATCTGTCCAGAAGTTTCTAAAGACCTCCTTATTCGTCTGATTTGCCCCCATGTGACTTTTTTTTACCTCAGTTGAAGAGGTTCAAGCATAAACGGAGAATACCCTGAAGGGCCTTCCAAAAACCTCGTTTCAGAACTGTTACCAGCAATGGCAACACCGAGTGAAACTTATATTATCGGAAAGCCATTTAATTCAGAAATCTTAAGTCAGTCAGGTGTTTAGTTGTGACGCAAATACGGTAAATCTTTTCAATAGAAATATGAGGGGAAAAGAACGCGGAAAACAATAACATTTAGTAGATATAATTATTTTTAATAACTCATGTTGTGACGGATCTATCCGCGACTAAATTAACACCTTGGGGGTCTCATCTGGGGAAAAATTTTTACTCAACCAGCTTTCGCCGACCAAAAAGGCGTGATTATGTAAATGAAGTATGTTATATAAATTCTGTTTTCGCAAGTTTGAATGTTGGTAAGTTTGAGTTGGCAAGTTTGAGTTGGCAGTAGAAGTTGGCAAGTTTGAGTTGGCAAGTAGGAGTTAGCAAAGAGTTTGCAAATTACTTGTTAGTTGAAGTTTGAAGGATAGTGGAATTATTAAGAGGTCTTGGAGTTTTCCAGGATTACGGAGAGTGGGTCGGACGACATTGATCTAATCCCGATGAAGATCTGCAAGATTCAAGTGTAGGATCCGCTGCATAAAAAGTACAGTATCGTGAGCCTTGATTAATTAGAAGTTAGCTTATTAGTTTGCGACGTAGTTTATATTGAGGTATTTAAGCTATCGTAGATTCAGTTGAAGGTTCGTAGAATTATCCCCGTGTTAGTGAATCTCACCTCGCGCTCTACTTTTTGATCGCCTATCTTAATTAGATTTTTATTGTGTCTGATTGATATTTTTGGTAACAATAATTAATTAGATTGAAATTATGTCTGTTGATCATTCAGTTTCTCCTACACACCTAGCCGGGTTTGCGCGGTAGACAAAGGATTTCAGAGCAAGCAGGAACCGATAGCAATTACAATGTAACTAGAAGTTTGAAGACCCGCAACATCCTTACAAAGAGCAGTGTATGGTTCACGAGCCACCGTTGGTTGACACCTGTCGTGTCAGTTTGTCGACCCCATGGATTAAAATAATTACAGTTTACCTATATGCCAACGTTTTCAGATCCACGCATGCATCACCTCAATCCTGTTAAAGAATCGTAGTGTTCACTTGATTAAAGTTTAAGTGGGACTCTGCTTTCCTGTCATCCAATTCTATAAGAAGACAATACTATTCCAGACAACAATAAACACAGAAAATGATTATGCACAGAATTAAATTCAATGCTTCAAACGAAATACTTTTATTCTTATTCTATTTTTTTTCTTTAATGAGCTTAGTAGCTGAATTATATATAGCACAACTAGTTGTCAGCTTTTACAATAAGTAGAACTCAATTTTGAAAATCAGCTTCATGTCTCAAATTGAAAATAATATTAAATTTCTTTTCTCCTTGGTATGGAATCATGAATAATATAAAATCATCAAACGAATTTAATGACAATGTTTTACTTATTTGTGAGGTTCCTGTATTTGCTACTTTTAGTATATCAATGTTAATTTTTGAAATATGTTTCTTTGTCTTTACGAATACGGTTTTATTTTTTTTATTGGTTTTTACATCTTTTTTTATTTATATTTTTTTCTCTTAGAACAAGTTTATGAGTACGTATAAAACAAATATATAGTCCCTTGTTTCACTTTCAAAATATTTCTCGAATCAATCGATAATACTATCTCAAGGGAGAATAAAATTAGATCCCTTTTACTCAAAAATTTTAAAGCTCTGTTTACAAAAGCTATAGTGATTTTTACTTTCCTTTTATCATATTTAAAATCCATTTCATACTGTTCCGCAAAAAGAAAAAAAAAAGCTAACATTTTTATTACTTATTAGAATATTCTAGTTTCCATACAACAACGAAAACCTTAGAAAATTCTATGTTTCTCTAAGTATTCAAGTTTCATAGCTCAATTGAAAAATGCTTTTATATTTGTCCATTTTTATTGTATAAGCAATTTGATATTTGCTTCGTGCGTTCTGGAGAATGAATTTGATTGCAACAGGTATATACTCCATTATTTTCAATATTTTTATTCTCCTACCATTATCAGTTAAGAAAACGACAGATGTGCATTTCATTTAAGGAAAATAAGCAGTAATATAAATAATCTTTTGTTTTCGTAAGCAGTAAACATATATATATATGAAATGTCCATATAGTATTTAAGCATTTATTAGCAGTTAAAAGATTCAGTTATAAAAACTTATATTTAGAATTTTAATATAAGTCAATAAAAATAAACGTTATAAAAGCTGAAGATCTAAAGGAGTTCAATTAATTGTTTTCAGCGATAAAATATTTTTTAACCATACTTAATTTACTGAATGGATAATTCACAATAATTTAATGTTCAAAAGTAGAGGAATATATTAAATGAAGATTTAATAAAGATCAAATCTGCAATAAGAATAAAAAGCTGTTACGTAAGTGATCAAATGTTGTGTGAATTTGCTATCTACCGTTATCTTAGAACATATCTTCAAGCGTAACGTGGTTCTTTTTAAAGTATATTGTTGATTATAGGATTTTAAAGAGAATTTCATTTTTTAAGGTAGTAAAAATAAAACGACAGGATGAGTTTATTTCTCACTTTTTGATTTAGCCTACTGTGGTTTTAATTTATTTTTAACATACAGTAGAACGTCGTTTATCCGAATCAATTGGGACCGGACACCATTCGGATACGCGATTATTCGGATAACCAAGAACCGACTGCGATCATGCAGTATATGAAACCAGATACTATACGAATATTGAAATCATCACGTGCGGGAAACGTGCTTGAAGAAAAAGCAAAATAGGTGCAAAATGTCGCAATTTTCCCTCATTGTGGAAAATAATCACTTATTTTTGGCTGTACCATTGTACACCTACGATTTTTCGCTGCAAGGTCTCTGATTCTCTTGAGCAGCAGTAGTTGAGTAGGACAGCCACTCTGATTGTTGTTCGTACCACTCCATAGCTGTCTCTAATGCAGAAACGCGTCAGTTTTTGATGGACCTTTGCTACTTTCGTTGTTGCTGTTGTCCTCGTTCAACCGTTTCATCGTCGACTGGGTCGGATTCTTCTTGCAGGAAGTCACAATCTCGTCATCATTTAGCATTTGAAATCTACAGTCTTCTGCATCGCATGCCATCCAGGTTTCTATATGAACAAAACTCAATAAAAGAGCCTCACTTGGAAACAAACTGTCCTAATATTCTGCTCAGATGTTTACCAAATCAAACAACTGAAATTCTCCAAAAGTCTCTCAGTTTGGGTTTTCCGGTCATTTTTAGCTTCAAGGGAACAACTGGGGCACTGCACTGTTCGAAACGTATGGGACTTTGGTCCGGATATCTGACGCTCCGGATAATAATGTTCGGATAAACGACGATCTACTGTAAATATGTTACAACAATTTATTTAAGACGGTAATGAAATCAGATGTTTTCATTATTTTGAGATTTAACATTCTGAGAAAGCTTGAACATTAGCATGGAAATCTTGAAATCTTATTGTAAAGACGGTTATTTTCATTCCACTAAGAAATGTGTGGTCTGTTTTTCCCGAACCTCAAACTTTCTTCAATCAATTTACAATCGGTTTAATACAAAAACCCGTGCTCACACTTGCATGCATTTCTTTTTTACAATTTGTCAAAGATACTTCAATATAAAGGATCAATTATCAAATCCTCAAATAATAATATATCGTTTCATTACTTTGTAATAATGGACTATTTTTAATTTTAATTAAAATGGAAAACATTTTTCAGCGTTCCCTTTAAATTTATTAGCAAATTTCAAACATATAACTATGTATTTGAAAATTTTACTTTACATCTAATAATTTATTTATACATAATCCTAAAATTTACTTGTATTTCATTCTATCTGTTTTTATTAAGATGTATTTTAAAGTAATTCTGTACATCATGTAAAATTACATTAACAACGAGTAATGAAATATAACATATTTGAAACAAATCGTTTTTATATGCCTTAAGACTAAACCCGTACAAACGTGGCGAGGAAGATATTCTTGTTCGTTTTGCTTCTGGAATAGTTGTATGTAAGAAAAGCTATAATCGAACAATTTAGCGGGTTTGCAGAAAGTTAAAAGTAATACTTTTTATCAATAGACGGTGGTTGTAGTCCATGTTTACTTTCAGCTGGCAAATTCGGCTTTGCTTACAAATACAACGTATACACGTCGCCTTTTTATCTGTAATAAAATGGTTATTGTCAGTTCAATTGTTTTGGCTTAACTTCATATAATAACAATAATCAAGCCTACTCTAATTTTCCATGGGTCGAGAGAGATTATGAGATTCCGATGGTTGCTTCAATTAAATTAGGGAAGGGAAAAAAACCACACGTAAAATTATATCAAGTCAATGGGCTACATCCATGGGACGTCATAGTTGCATGCTAATGATAACCAAGTTTTCTAGCCAATCAGTTCAAAATCCTGTGACGTCTAATCACACAATGAAATCAATCATTTGCTTCCAGCCGATCCATTTATGGGCTTCATTGTTGCCAACTTTTGCTGCTCACAGAAACTTTCCCTTAAAAATTTCATATTTGTCAACAATTATAATGCACATAGGTAATGTAAAATGCGTTTAATTTCACAGTATATGTATAAAATAATTTTTTTTTTTTCAAATATAAAATCATTTTGAAGAAAGGTTTTTTTAAAAAAACATTTAAACATTTATACCCAATTGGAAAATTTGAAATTTATCAATATTTAAAAAATAGAACTACAAGTTATTAGTTTATAGTCTGTTTTGAATTCAATGGCGAACACGTGATTGTCTTTATCATATGACCGTCATGACTTGAACCCATTGAATAGAACAAGTAATGTTTATTGAAAATAGCGAAATCACTTATTGAGTTTACATAATTTCGCACGAGTCAAAGTCCGTTGCCACACAGCTGCACTGAGCAATAGTTACATACATTAAATTAAAAGTATTATTTACAGCCTAGAGTCGATTGGAGAAACATGGATCAAGGATTCGCGTCAGTAATTCTGATTATATTTCTAGCTGCTTAGATGCATTTTTTGTCTTACATTAATGCTTAAATAATTATAAAACAGTAAACTATCAATTATATTCTCTTAGAGTTTCTTGCAGGACTCAGGTTTCTTTACCCGAATGATATCGTGCGACTTGGGCGTTACTTGAGTCACTGTAATGTAAAGGCAAGCGTTTGCCGTGCGAGTTTTCTTTTCTGTTTTAATAATTTTCATGAAAGCTAAAATAAAATCGAAATATGTTGTTATATAAGTAATAAAATATTTTTTAGATAGTTGCCATGGGTAAGTCCTTTCTTTTCTTTCTCTCGCTCTTTTTGCAATTAATTTTCTCTTTTATACATTTGTTGAGGGGTACTACATTTTCATCTTCTACACAGATATCTGCGTCATATCTCTTTTACATTCCTAATAAAAACAATCAATGTTTTCTGATAGAAGTTAATAAAGAGAATGTAGTTTAATTTTTAAAACTTTTTTAAACAATAAAATTTTTGGATACATTTTATTATTTTTTATGGAATACAGTGCTAACTTTTAATCCAAACCTTTTCAGGTGTCTAAAAGGAAAAGAATTCTCACAGAAGAATAAATTTTGCAATTGATGAATAAATCAAATTCTGATCTCTCGGAGGATGACTATGATGAGACAAAACTTATGAGCCTCATATCTGGAAGGGAATCAAGTTCAGATGAGAGTAAAGAAGAAAAGCATGGAAATATTTGTTATAGAAATACAATTTTTTTCTTTTGCCATCAAAGTTTGTTGAACCAATTCATTTCCTTGTTTTATCTGTAGCAAATCCTTGATTTCAGTTCAAAAAAGACGCAATATATCGAATAAAATTTCTTTCAAAATCAAAATGGGTCCCTTAAAATTTAAATTAAACATAGCTGAAGTGTATCAGCATTATTCCAGTTTGCAAGTATTGAATTAGATTTATATTATATATATATATATAATTATATAATCACAGAGGGTTTTTTTCTTCTTTTTTTTACAGTTGTCAAAAAGAGGGCAGCTAAACTTTTCATTTAGTCTCGTTCCCAACATCCTCCCACCCTGGTCGATCTCGAGAGGGATCACC
>BMAO01032565.1:0-48377 GCA_019973975.1 Trichonephila clavata | reverse complement strand
CCATTATTAAGATTCTCGCGCCATATTTGGGAATTTGCGATGCCTTGAGTCATTTAGCGGCAGACAAAATTTATTATTAATTTAATTTCTGAAAAATTCTTTTGTTTTCAATGTATTTAGTTTTCACGAAGGTAAGCAAATCATATGTATTTATTTGAGAATAATAGGTGTTGGTCAGAATTATGTGAATAATTTATTCCTACTCTATTGAGATTGGAATTCATTCTGATAAATGATAATGCACGACCTCATCGAGTTGGGTTGCTTAGAACTATTCTGAGGGTCGCGGTTTTGAGCGAGAGGAAATGCCAGCACAATCTTCAGGTAGACAGTGGCGTAACGTACATCCCCGCACTGCGGGGGGGGGGCAAGGCTTCTAGGGGACCCAAAGCCTGACTGACGCTCTTTATGTAGATTTTCTTCAAAATTCTCTTCAGATTTTTTAAAATCTAACTTTTAAGCGATTTTTCAATTGGCGATCTAACGTCATTCAAAATCAAAATTTTAATGCGCTCATTTGATATCTTTGATCCAATAACCAAATCAAAAAACATTTTGTTTGATGTACTGTAATCCAGTGAGAAGATCTTTTTCTTTAGTGGTGTTTTTTCAAACCTAAGTTAAGAACAGATAAAATATATAGTCAGATGGAGAATCGAGGATATAATGCCAGGAAATAGAGAAATTCATCACTTTTATTATTATAGTATACTTATACATTAGCTAGAGAGAGAGAAAAAAGACATGATTTACTTTCTACCGAAGTAGAAGAGTAACTTTTGGCAACTTTAGTTCCCCCTCATGTATTTCATTTTCATTTAGCGAAGTCGTAAATAACGTACATCTGTTACGCTTTTTTACGTGAAATAGTATTACGATACTTGGAAAACCATAGAGAGCATTTAAATAATAATTTGGTCAGATTTGAGTATTCAATCAAATAAAGCATAATGAGAAACGTTTACAAAATTGCTTTATATAGAACATCTGTATTTTTATAATCAATGCACTTAAATTTAGGGTGTGTTCCTTATCTTTTTAAAACATTTCCATCTCACTTCTCGCTTTATTATTTTTTTATATCGGAATTAAATATTCTGTGTTCAAAAATGGTATTTTGTCAACAAGACAAGAGGAAATGCGGCTCTAAAGTGAGTGGAGTTAAAAAAAACTTTTAATGTTTCTCAAAACAAAAATTCGAAAGGAAAGAGTATAATAATGCAAATGTGCAAAGTTGGATAAAATTTTAATATCTGCAAGTACATAATCTTGTGCAAGTACTAGTCATTGTTATGCTAGTGAACCTGATAACAAATCATGGAAATGAAAATTAATTCACAGAAAAAAACAATTTCGGACACTTCAGCTAATAAGGATACTCTATCTAAAGAAAAGGAGTCGTAAAGAATAAGGTAAGCGGTATCTTTTTTCTTTCGCGAGAATTTGAAAATGAGAATATTTTACAGTTTTCGTGTATTTCTTATTCTATAGTTTTTATTTAAGTTACCAGGTTATCTTTCGACTGTTTTTTTTTGTTAGAGAGATTTCCATTTTTATTAATACCATAAATACTCTATAATGTTAAAGGTTATTTACTCGTTTATTCAGACTCAGGTTGATTTTGTATTCAGTTATAAGTTTTATGTTTAAATATTTTTAGGTGATATGTATAGGTACATTATGTTTGAATTTGTAATATTTGTAAGATCTGGCTTGGGGCCCAAAACCTGACCTTGCGAAGGGGAGGGGTATTATTTTCCGTTACGCCACTGCAGCTATTAAATAGCTCATTATCCTTTTTAAGTAATTTTTATAGTTACTACTAAAACAGTGAACGCAGGCTTTTTCTACTTGATTATTGTTGTATCACTACAAACCTGTTTTTATTTTAAAAGCTATGAAAAAAAAACCGAGTTTACTTTTGTATTCTCAATACTTGAATAACTAAATAAAATATCATTTTTAAAAAAAAATTTCAAATTCTGGTTTTTAAATTTTTTTTCGTTGTTTTGTAGCGTAGTAGTAGATAAGCGCAGACTTTTTTTAGCAAGTATATATTAGCAAGTTTTTATATATATATATATATATATATATATATATAGATCTGGCTTGGGGCCCAAGACCTGACCTTGCGGGGGCCCAATTATTTTCCGTTACGCCACTGCAGGTAGATACTTAGTAACTGTAGACTCTCTGCAAGAACTTTATATGAGCGAGAACAAGGGTTACTTTGTATTTAGTTTTTGCTTCCCATTTCGGTGCCTGACAACTTAATTGCAGAATGGAAAATCGAAGCTGCCGAAGCATTGCAGTTAGTGATGGACATATTCCTTTTTTGAAACTAATTTTGTAATACTTCCACATCGTTTTCCACATTAAACTGTGATGTACTGGTTTCTCTAAGAATGGACTCTTTTCTGACAAATGTTTTTTATTGTAAATTACGTTTGTATTAAACTTATGTACATTTCTGTACCGCATTCAATAAAATACTGTTCAATGTCCATTTCCTCCAAATTTTTTGTTTTTGATGGACAAAAAAAAAAAAAAAAAAAGCAGATTGTTCGTTAACTTTTGGAGGCCAGGAATAACTTCCAAACGATTAGATTATGAATCATTTGGAACGACAAACTACATTCCATAAAAGTTCAATTTGGATTTCAAGGTTGTATGTGAAAAATTATAGCTCATGGAAAATGCCAACCAGATGAATCGTTTACCTACTATCTCTCTCGCCATGGAATATGTAAATTGAGATCAATGCTCAGACTGGTTTTATATAATGTTAGTTCTCTCTCTCTCTCTTCCTTTCTCAAAAACTTTTAATGTAAAGTTAGAAAGATAAATTGCTGCAAATTAGTGATTCAGTAAAGGAACAAAGATGTCAACACAGTCAAAATATAATCCCTTTAAAGAGTTCAACAAAATTCACAATAAAAAAATATTACTAGTAATAGAAAAAATGACTACAGCACATGCGTCAAATAGACTCATCATCTCAACTACAGACTGCCGATAACATCCATGAAAGAGTCCCAGAAATGATGCTCGATTCCACCGGGATGTAATAATAGCTGGAAAAATAACTTGCACGTTTGTTCTAACAAAATATAGTCTGGTAACTGCGAAAATCTTATTTGTAATGTAATCCTATTTGTAAGACTAATGTTTTTTGAGATCATATTTCTTATTGTAACTACTTTTACTGGTAAATGTAAGTAAAATTAGCCTTAAAAAAATTCCGATACGTAACGTATCCGTTATAAATATTTTATAGAAACCAATTCTATTTATATATATATAATAAAATTGCCATAAAAATATTTCTTAGTAGTAGTAAGTTATCAGACAACGTTCGAGCCGTGATTTTGTAATAACGTGTAAATCATGAAAAAAATTTAAGGTAAAAAGTGCCACTTGAATTTGAATATGCATATAAAATTGTCTTAAGAATATTATTACAATAACAAAATTATTAAATGCAATATTTTGGCAAAAACGGAAGGAAAAAAATGACACATTATATATATATATATATATATATATATCCATTATCCTTTCATGAAAAACGATTCTATAATAATAATATTTTGCCTATATATAGCTAAGACATCTACAGAGCCTGAACTAGGAGTTTTGAAAAATTCTCTTTATTTTCGGACAGGCTGGATTTAACACCAGATTCTCTGGTTATAAATTTCGATCCTCCGGTACCTGCAGATCTTCTGCGCCCAGGACCTTAATCGGCATGTTGAAGCATTATACTTTGTGCGGCGGGCGCCGTCGTTTTGGAATCATACATTCCGGAGGTCTCAACGGAGAATTTTCTAGAAAATAGTATAATACATCCTTCAGTTATGACAAGTATCGGGATCCTGCTAACGTGACCTCGTAAAATATTGGGCCAATCAGTCTGTTTTTCTATATTCCATACCAGACCAGTGAACTTGATGTTAAACTTCGACAACACATCGTGGATTATACGGCGACCAGGAAGGGATGTTCTGCTTATTGAACATAGTATTACGCACAAAGTATGCCTTATCCGTCCTTATGATGTCGGTAAGAAACATTGGCTGGGCTTCCAAGTGGTTCATAAAGAAGTTGCACCAATCGAGTTCGGAAGTTATGAGCCAATTAAATATGCATTTTAGGCCACGTATTTAAAACATTACTTTGGAAAAAGTGTCTTCTTTTATTAAATTGATGATGCTAAACAACTTTGTAATTGAAATTTTTCATGTTTCTCGTACTGTTTTTGAGAAAAGAACGTTAACTCCAACGCCAGGTGGCACTGTAAGCAGTTTTTTATGTAGCGCATGGCAATTTTACTATACCTGGACCCCACTTTTATGACTATAGCTCTTGCTGTTCATAAATTATTGACCCCTGGGCCCCTACACTTACGTAGACCCTGGCTCCAACACTAAAGTAGACCCCGCCTAAGACCCTTAAAAATAGACAGGATATAGCATACTTCTTTTCAAATACTCGTACAAACAATAACCCAAAACAAATAAACGTACATGAACTAGAATCACACACATCAGTTTCACCGACTGCCACTTTTTGACTGAAGGAGTAATGATGGTAGAAGGCCTATACATAGACGATGGTCATCACATGTAGCCTGTTGACATATTGTTCAAAGTTCCTAGTTTTTCGGAGAATATAACCGGAAAAAACATTTGACAGTTGAAATTATTCGAATAATGATCTTATTAAGGATTTCCAACAAGACAGAGAAAGCCAAAATTTTGAAACAAAACACTATTATGTTTTCTAATATAATTATATTTATATATGGATTATTATTATATATAAAATTATATTTCCATGAATCATGCATATTTTTAATTCTGTGTGTTTATTTTCAAAAAGGATAACATTTTGGTAAAACGCAGGACCTAGTTTAGATAAAAAAAAAAAGCCACTTCGTGAAAGAAAGACAGTCCAATTGCATAAATAACATTTTTTGGAATCAAGTCATTTAAAATACCCGAGTACAATTTATCTGTGTTTTCTGTTGTCGTGTTTTGTACCCTTGAAGATACGAGAACAATTAATTAATTGTTTTATTTTGATTCCAACAGGAAGATCTTACGACATCTTACTGACTCAATGAAAACGTATGATAAGCTTCACTTAAATCAAATTATTCAAATAACAATGCTCCAGTTAAATCAACGCACTGCTTAAACAATAAAAAAACAAAGGTTCTTCTTTCATATTTTAGCATATCTTGGCTGCTATCCACGTAATGAAACAACAGTTCAAAGAACACGAAGTGAGATAATGTTCTTCTGATGAAAGAATTCAATACGCACTTCATTTTTGTAAGTTTGAGAGCATCCTTCAAAAAAGTTATTAAAACATTTTTTTTTAAAACAAAATCATAAACTAGGTTTTATTTTTTTTTAATTTATAATGAATTTTTATAGCATTAGAACATTTCCAATGTTGGAAAGCAAGGATGCAAATGTGTAACTTCGACTCCATTCGACGTGGACAGCTTGATCGAATCAGATACCCCACAGTTGGCTAGATAAACAAACCATTTTAAGCTTTAGAAAAAAATCATTGAATTCATGTTGGTCATTGTTAAAATATTTCGTTTTCTTAAAATGTAATTCTTTGTTTTAGTTCATTAAAAAAATTTTCAGGTTTCCTGTTATGCTCTGGGTAAATAATAGCTTTAAATCCAACCAACATTCAAAAGTAATAAATTAGCTTTGAGCTTGACAGTAATCTGGGACGTCTTAAGGCATGGACCAACTGGACCCGGGTCCAAGCCTCAACCTCGGAGGGGGGGGGGTCGTTTCATTCTCAACTCTGTCTTCATAAGATCATGATCCGGATAATTTTTATGGTCAAATATTATTCCTCTACATATTATCCGAAAAGCGAGTGAATTTCAAACTGCATGTCAACTGGCAAAAGTGGCAAGACAATATTATTATGCGATGACCGTTGTCCATGTCTATACCTAAGCCTAATAGCATAAACAGTCATTGAACAATTTTAGTCGAAATGCGGCCATGGTCGAGCCGGTTTGTGCCTAAGTTTTTGAGATCGTGAGTCGTGCTCATTTATTTGTTTCAAATGACCGTTTAAACGAGTATTTGAAAATCAGTGCCGGATTTAACGACATGGAGGCCCCTAGGCAGTCGAATGCTTGGGGCCCGTAGCCTAAAAATTTTATTATATACAACATATTAGGAATATATTTCATTATACAAATAAAATAACAAATTATGAGCAAATTAAAAAACATAAATGAGCAATAATTATTTATTAGAAACAGTAATATAAAAAAATTAACTCTTGCAATAAAAAAACTAAATATTTGATTTTCTCAATTTTTTAGCCGTGAATTTTTTCAAAACATCTTTGAAATCTATGTTTTACAAGACGTCGTATTTAATGGCCATAATAGCATGCCAGTTCAGTCTTGTGTTATTGAAGATCGATAACAGTTTTTTAGCATCTTTAAT
This sequence comes from Trichonephila clavata, assembly GCA_019973975.1. Lineage (NCBI taxonomy): Eukaryota > Metazoa > Arthropoda > Arachnida > Araneae > Nephilidae > Trichonephila > Trichonephila clavata. The sequence goes on along the minus strand of BMAO01032565.1, from coordinate 41,883 downwards.
TTTAAAAAGCTTCATCCACCAGAAGCATTTGTGATCATAAGAAACCTGTATATTTTTTATGCTGTCCTAACATTCGGAAACGTTGATTGCAGGAAATTTTTGAAAATGAGTTCGTATGATCGCAATACTCTCTCTCTCTCTCTCTCTCTCTAGTACCGTTGCTTCGTTTTTAAAATCTTCTATTTGTAATATGAAATGCTTAAAATGAATTATTTCATCTGCAAATTCGAATTCGATGTCCTCAGGGTAATGTTCTCTAAATATTTGTGGACAGCTTTTTTAATTTCTGAATCTTCCTTGGAGAGAAATCAATGACAAACCCAGATAGAAAAGATATTTTACTATATGCTTCCAAACGACGGGAAAATCTTTCATGTAAATTTAGGTAGATAAGTTTCAATTTTGAAATTTTCACTTCCTTGAAGCACATTTTTTGCATCACCGTCATCGTAATGTCACTTTCTTATGCGCACATGTCTACATTCATCCGTGTATTGCGAATCTATTTTCTCTCTTAGTTTGCCTTTCTTTCATATTCATAAAACATTTCTGTTTGCGAATTTAAAAAATCCAGTAATGATTTTAGAAGATTGACGGCAGTTTGATTTCATTTATAAAGATTTATTCAATCCATTGATCCGATTTAAGACAACAGCACAAAAGCCTGCAATGACAATATTTTCTATCTTTGACAAGTCTTTTACAAGGCATTTAGCTTCATGAATTACTTGTAGCTTTTGAGTCATATCTTCAGCAAAGACCTGTGAAACTTTCTGGAAGCTACTATAACCTTTGGATAAAGATACAACCATCTTGTGTCATATATTCTTCTTACAACTAGTTCAGAGTCTCTGCTGTCCTCAACATATTGCAACATAATCGTATAACGGTGTGTCGATACTGGGAAAAAGCTGTGTATTGCTTGTAGAAGCCCAAAGAACGAAACTGCTCCAACACAGCTTTCTGTCGCATATACTCCAACTAAATTTAGAGAGTGTTCTGCGCACGAAATGTAGTGTGCAACCTGGTTTATCGTTAGAATATGCGCTTGAAGACCACTATAGCATCCCGACATATTTGCTGCATCGTTATAAGATTGCTTCCCTTAGCTCAGAGAAACGTATTTAGCATCCTGAATGGCCTTTATAATATTTTCATGAACTTTATTTGCCATTATTTCCATTATTTCTTCACATATTGTAGAACACAAATAGGAAAGTTTCCCTAGACCTGTATTGTTGTACCTAACTATATGTAAACTGAGAAAAGGGTCGTACTCTGCGGTTACTTCTAATATTCCTAAGTAGTTGCCATTATGTTGAGAACAAATGTGTTATACTTCACCGCAAAACGCTAATCCACGATATGAGAGAAATTTGATTACAGACACTACTCTTTGTAGAACTTTGATTCAATATATTCTTGTTATTTATTAAATTGACTTTCCAAAGAGCTGTCAATTCGACTGCGTGTGCGTCTTCTACAAATAAGTGCCTGTACACATCTCGATGCGTTGAACTGTATTCGTGCATTTTCATTCTTTTCGCCGCATTCTTCCGGTCAAAAAATCTTTCCAAAAATTGAGTTTGGCAAGCAGATGTTTCACGAAATAGGACGCATGAAAAACAATATACATTTCCTGTGGATGGCGAATACATAAGCCTTTATCTTTTGATTATTTCACCACTTACATGTTTTCGAAACATCATCGAGAGGGAAAATTTTCTTTTACAACCATCGTACTGTCAGCATGAAGCCGAAAAATCATTGTCAAAATGTTGACATTTTGCAGAATTGCTTTTATACTAGAAATTTTGCATGTGTTCAGTAATATTTCGCCATAAACCAATATCATTTTGATATTCTGGTCCAAGAAGAATGAATATCTTTCGAAGCAGCTTGAATGACATCTTGCAACTGAACTTTATCTTTCTCTTCTACAATTTTTTGTAGTGTAGGATCTCCTGCCATAATTTCACCTGTAGACGTACTTCGAGAAGCATCAAGTAAATTTTCCGTTGATGTTCTACGAGTGTAGCCAAGTTGAAAAAGATTATATGTTTTATTCACATTTGTTCAACAAGCTTGTCTGATTTCTCTTTTTGATTTTTTCGTTTCTTTGCACCACTTAGATACCTCTTCTTTATTAACGTCGTCATTTTGGGATATAAAAATCTGTAAAAAGAAAAGAAAATAGCAATTCTTTAAGTCTTCACCAAAAGTAAGTATGAATTTAGATATAGAGTCTAGAACAAGATTCACTTCTTTATGGACACATTGACTTTTTTAGAATTTTATTATAACCAAGACCTAATGTAAACTTTAGAAATAAGTAATTTACTGTAAAAAAGATCATATTATTTTTTGCAACGTTAACTGTTTCATATTATAAACTGAACTAACTAATAAAATAACTATTACCAAAATTAAGCCTTTTGATCAAAAGCCAATCTCAGGAAAAGAAAAGCCAAATATAACCTACCACGATGTTCTGTACTCTGTATGCAATGGGACATCCGGAGTTTGGACGAAGTCTGTGGAGTCATCAGTACGTGTAAATTGGATACAAGACGATGTTTACGTCGCATACTTGCACTCCTGACATCACAACCCGGATTGTTTTTGGAGCTGTCTTCGGTTAATGTTAAAGAATAGGACCCAAATTCGGAATATTTGTTCAGATCTAAAAGTACTTCAACATTAATATTATATTCGCTATCCTGTAGAGAATGTCTCTTAGTTTATCATATCACGCATTTTTATCCTAGTTGACACATTTTTTCTTTTATAAAATATGTTTCGCATTTTTTCTCTTATAGCGTAATGCTAAACCAGTTAAAAATATTTATTAAAATAAGAAATGAGCATCACACACACAAAAAAATATAAGTATTTCTTTAGGATAGTTAAATATTTTTTAATGCAAAACTTTTGTCTCCCTGCTCCTTTAAACTTTATATCACAATCTGAGGGGTATAATTTGTGATTTTATATTTAACACAATTCTGTATGTGTTCAGTTTAGTGTGCAAAGAAGGTAAGTAGTAGACTCAAAACACTTTTCATACGATAAAAGGTTGGTTCACATAGATAGATAGAACCAAAAGAAGAAAGCAGAGTACATGTAACTTTCTCTTCAAAAGATTATCGCCGATTTATCATTAGAGTTATCATCCCGATTTTTTAATATAATTCCGTGAAATTTCCTTTCGAAAATTCTGAAGATATTAGTTCAATAAGCACCAATTTCAAATGATCAACGTTGCTCAAAAATTGATTAATCTGTAGAGGGGTGTAGAGTGCCACTAAGAATTGTACGGCGAGCCACGTTTGGCACGCGTGCCATAGGTTGCTGATCCCTGATATAGAGTAATAAATATACCAAATCATTGTGTTTCAAAAAAGCGACTTGTCCATTTTTGTGTTTTGATATCAATTTAATATCAAAGCCAGATTCGTACATCTTTGCTCCCTATGACAGAATTTCCTAACTGCTGCGTTCTTAGGCTAATGCTTAAGTTAACCTTATAGAAAATTCTGCTCTGCATTATTACAATTTAACTCCCTCCTCCTCCCTACGTGGTGATAAATTCAAGGTACAGAGCGTTGGACGTTAAAGATTTAACTAAAAGTGACACACGTTCGGGGTTGGGTACAATGAAGTCTCCGTTAATATATAGCAACTATCTAGTACATCTGTTCTGCGCACGGGTGAATTGAAAAATTAAACAATACAGATTGAAGGATTAAGAAGTTTTTAATAAGTTAATTTTACGTGAATTGCAAATTAAACACACACACACACACACAAACACAAAAAAAAGATTTTTGCATATCTCAGATGAACAAAAAAAAAACATATTTGTTAAATTTTAAGTCTGTACATCTAATAGCCGATAAAAAGGAATTTTTTTTTATTTAGCTCCCTGTAGCTCTCAAGTGGGTCGATTTTTGCAAACACCTTCCTAAGCTAATCTCTACTTAGCAAAAGAAACACATTGTCACAAATTTTGTGTAATGAACGCGCTTCCAATAGTGTAAATAATTTAAATCTGGATGTGTCAAACACTAATATTACTGTCTGCTGTATTTATTTTATTTTAAAATTGTAATATTCTGAAGCAAAGCGGTTCATTATATTATAATGGCAATTCAATGGAAACGTAGCGAAATGTTGATAATAGAGCCAAGTTGCCATCATTTTTGGCGACCATGTTGGCAACTTGGCGATTGATTGAATGGAGCAGAAGTTGCTTTGCTGTAGCGCCACCTAGTGGGGAGCTGCTACAAAGAGGATATCTCTCTCACACAAAAACCTTCTCCACAAAAAATATATATACTTGCCAATTTTCATAGTGATCGGTTGAAAGGTGTTGGAGTGAAGCGAGGTCATACATACAAACAACCATTTATATAGAGAGAGATAAATATTAAAGGAGAGCTTATCCAAAACAAATTTCTTTGTGATTGGCGACCATGTTGGCAACTTGGCGATTGATTGAACGGTACAGAAGTTGATATGCTGTAGCGCAACCTGGTGGGGAGCTGTAACAAAGAGGTTAGCACAAAGACCTTCACCACAAAAAATACATATACATGCCAATTTTCATAGTGATCGGCTGAACGGTGTTGGAGTGAAGCGATTTCATATATACAAGCATCCATTTATATATATAGATTACTTATTAATTTAAGTAAAGTCACTCAAAGGCAACACATATCATTGCCAAAAATAATGAGTGAAGCACATGGACGGGGTTTTATATAAACCACGTTGTCTCCTCATTTGGCCTCTGCTGAAGATGGGTGGTCGCGAGAGGGCGCTTCTGCTGGTTGGAATACATTGGCGTAGCTAGTGCTGAGTGGGCCCCGTATAAAAATTCTTAGGATGCCCTTTTTGGTAGGCTCTCCATGTTTTACGATTTTTTTTGTGCACATTTTGGGGCCCCGTATCATTGATATGGATGATACGGTGGTAGCCACGCCCCTGTTGGGATAGTCAGTTACAGTTAGCATAAAAAGAGCGGTTCTAAGGGTTAAAATACCCTCTTCCCAAAATCTCTTCCTTTCTTTCTGCGAAGAGAAATATTTTACACAATCTTTTGAGAATTGGCAATATTTGTTTTGAACATCTTTATAAGCATAATTTTCCCTTTTATGGGCTTAGTTTAAGTTTTCGCAATTTTTTTATATCTTCCGTGTTCCTTGTTTTTTTTTGTTTTTTTTTGGTGAAATCATTTAAAATATTAGTTTTACTCTCTGTTGATGATTGAGTTTCTCTTTGACTCTTTTTCTTTTTTCTAATATATTTCTATAATTAGAATTGTTTCTTTTTAGATGCTTTCAGATTCCAAAGAAAACGATCTTTTCCATTTTCGACCACTATTATCTCCTTTTTTCTTTCGTGCATCGTAGTCTTAAAGGAGAAAAAAAAATGTCAAATGCGTTGAAATTTATATTTAAAAAGAATCAAACAATTTTCAAACTTAAAAAATACTCTAAAAAGAGCAAAAACACTAATGCTTTAAAATGATAAAGTTTCTCCTTCTCACTCTTTTTTCAACGCAGACAGCTAGAAAATACAGAAGGTCATTAGCCCTATGCAAAAACAATTTTAGAATTATTTTTTATTTAATTTAATTTTCTTGTTTGAAATTTAGAAAAATCATCTGCCACTTGTTTTTATGACATGGAAATTTTGTTTAAAAATTGGCTCTTAAATTCGACAAGCGGTTGGAGATAAACGCACTATTTGAGGAAAAAGTATTCATACCAACAAATTGTAAAATTTATAAAATTATGAGGAAAGTATTTAAAAAAAAGCAGTATGATCAATTAAGGCGATATAGTACCCTAAAAATCATTAAACTGTCGAAAAAATTTTTATTGGCTTATTTGATACCCCCGAATCTTTATAAATATGCCTGCAAAATTTCAAAGCTTTACCTGCATTTTTCATTAAGTAATGGAGCAATGTTTGATGCTAAACAGCAACTACCACGCCTACATTTCAGATTATCTGCTAGAAAAGAGCCTGATAAAAAATGAATTAATTACTTTTCAATGCGCATCAATGAGATTGACATTATGCATGCAGTAATAAATCATTTTAAGAAAGAATTGCGCAATTCCTGCAAAAATTCTAGTTTATGAATTTCTAGTTTCTAGTTTTACTGGGAAGATCAAATGGATTAAATCAAGATTTAAAAGCATGCTTTTTATGATATTATTATGAATGAAATTAAAACTTCAAAACGGATTCTCCCAAAGCACAAATACTAAATCTCATTTTGATAACTCAGATAATTAAAAATCTAATTCGCAAGAATAGAAAAACTCTCCCATTTTTATATATTTGTTTTTGGTGATATATATGTATCCCATGCGTGTGAAATTCAACACTTTTAATATTAAAATATTTTAAGATATTTATTTAAACAAATGCACATATACAGTTCTTAGATTTTGATATATTTTGCTTATAAATTGTCATTTGATTTTGCTTTCTTTCGTGTACAATATTTAACATGCGAAGGCTTTTAAAATCATGGAAATAAAAAATAAAGGCGTAAACATCTTTTGTACATGTTGTGCATTAGCTCTGAGCATGGAATTAGCTCTGAAGTGTGTGTATTTATTTTTTTTATAATTATTAAGATTAAGTTTTATGAAATATTGATCTTTTATTCGTTTTTTTCTATATATTTATTATGGCAGTATACTGTTTAATTGTTCTACATTTGTGCAATTTTTTATGGTAAGCAGTTTTAAATAAGCTAATTAACATTTCATAAAAGTTTCAGACTATTCGATGAATATTATATCATGCTATTCATGGAATGAAAACTTCAAACTCATATTTCTCCATGTTGAATTTTTGTACATATACTGTTATTCAAAACCCTAAGGCTTTTTTGATAATTGAAGTGTGAGTTTGAAAATTTTTACATATGTCCTGAAATGTATGGTTTGTAAAACTGTGCATGGAATTAGCTCTAACATGTTCAGTACTTTTTCTAAAAAATTTCAAATTCAAAATTAATGTTTTTTTGGGAATTTTTGCAAGTTTAACTTTAAAAAAATTAATAAAAAATTAAGGAGCAGCAGCAGAAAAAAACCAATGCACAGTTTTATGTTGTATATTATAAGGTACTTGAAAAAAAATTTTGAAAGAAAAGAGAGATATTTAAAAAAAGCCTTAGGGATTTAAAAAATGCTTAAAAAAGCTAAAAAAATTTAAATTTTACAAACATTTTGCAACAAATTTAAAAAAAATTTGTATTTAATTATTATTAAATATTAACCTCTATGAAATACAATTAAAACAAAATATCAAATATTAAAAATAAAAAAATTGTGAAGATGGTACCATATTGCCTTAATATCGATCAATTAAATCATATAGGATTTTTTTTCTAACGTTTGTTTCTATTAACCCCTTTCAGGCTCATTTTATTTCTGGATTATGGATCAAAAAATGTCAATTTTTTACGCTTATTTTCAAACACACAAATCTTTTTAGGCATAATAGCACCATTCGCATACACAACTCCATAAAAATGAATGTAAAAAAAATCTATTTAAATAAATGAATAATTTAGTTGTGAGGTTGGCTTTCTGTATGGCAAAAATCATTAGACTTTAGAGTCAATTCACACTAACTATCAATATAAAGCTAAGGATACCTAGCTTTTATTTTGGATTATAAATTATATTTAAATCTTTTTTGCATGTGTACATAAATCCGGGGTGGGTATTAAGTCGATCGCGATTTACCGGTGGACCACCAAGACATTTTGAGATAATCAGCTTGTGACGGATCTATACGTTCTTTAACTATAACCTCCTCTATTTTTCTTAAAATAATTTATTTATTTCAACCAATCTTCACCGAGAGCCAGGCGTGATTTATGCAAATAAGATATGTTTTATAAGTTCGGGTTTCGCGAGTTAAAGAAGTTAAGTAAAGTGAAGTGATAGGAAGAGTGAAGTTAAGTGAATTAAAGATCGAGACGTCAGCACGAAGTTGTTGGCAATCGTAGATAGCTTGTTACGTGTAGAGGTAAGCAAGAAGTGGATTGAATATAGGAAAATCTTTATTACAGAGCGTGGATTCTTCACCCCTTATTCCAGCCATTAAAAAGGCAGAAATCACCACGAAGGAATAGCCGATGTAAAATATAAGGTCAGTGATTTTATTTAAGATACAGCGAATATTCGTACGTGGCGTAGCTGTACTTGTGCGCGTTTAAGCTTTCCTAGATTCAGTTGACGTTCTGAATATTCCGCTAGTAGTGATTTCCCGTTTCGTACTCCACTCTTATTTGTTTTTCGTAATTGAATTGTGTGTGTCTAAACTTATGCGCTGATTAGAATCAATAAATCTATTTGATTTGCAATTATGTCTTTTGATCTTTTAAGTCTGTCTACACATCCAGTAGTATTTCAGATAGACAGGGAGTTAGTAGTGTGAGGGGTGGCTTTCAGTCACGACAAGCTGAAGGTTAGCAGTTAGTAATTATATACTGAAATATTCAAGATTGGCTGACAGTATGCACACTAAGTCTTCTATTGACTATAACTATAAGCACTAACCTTAGATGAAAAACGTTTTATTTTTAATGTATTTTCAATCGTTTCGTAACAAATACATCATTTTAAATTATTATATTTGTGGCTGTATTTATAATGTTTGTATCTTGCGTTTTGCTTTAAAGTTGGTCTTAAAAGTGTAAGCTTATTTTATTGTAGTTTTGTAGGTAAGTACACATATTCCGTATTTATAATTAAGTTATAATAAATATTGCGGACCTTTTTTTAGCTCACCCTACCTACGCCAAAGGGTGGACCGCAACACCTTGGAAAAATTAGAAGTAGCCCGTACCCTGGAAAAGTTTACCCACCCCTGACATAAATAATTATTAAATTATTAATTAAAATTTGATCATTAATGATAAATTTGAAAACACGGTACTTCACATAACCCAACATCACAATCTGGACAGTAGAATCTTGTTTCTCTTCTTCCCTTTACTGTCTCCCTTTGAGCGGCAAATAATAAACTGTCGAGTTGGATTAATTTTCCACTCTGCTGAGGGAATGTAGTCAACAAAGTATCTCTCATACAATCATGACGGGGGCGCTCAGCAGAAGGACGTTCTCGTTTTTTTCAGAAAATTCCTCTGTGTGGTACTTTTTTGTTATTCGAAACCATAAAAAGTATATGTGAAATGATTCGGGAAAGACCGACTGCACAGTGTAAATTTTCACAGTGCTCGAGCTACACTCGGGATGAGCCTAGATGGTACGTTTCACCTACCCCCAACTCGGGAAAAGCCCGGAAAGAAAGAGTTCACTTACCATAGTACATAAAAATGTCCCCTAGGTATGTGACGGATCTATACGCATTCTTCCACTAATCCTTTTGGGAATTCTTTTGGGCCAGCAATTTTTACCAATCTTCTCCTAAAAGAAGAAAACGTGATATGCAAATTAAGTATAATATATATATTCTTTCTAAGCGAGTTTGAAAGTTAGTGAATTGTGAGTAGATGAGAAGGGAAGTGAATAATGAATATTTAGCAAATTGGCAGCGAGGTGTATGCATAAACAAAAAGTAAGGAAGCCAGAAGTTTAGATAACGAGAAAGTGATACGATTAGCTATCCAGAAGCGTTAAAGTCAACTTGAATTAAATAGAAGACTGCATGAGTTCAGGTACTGTGACCTTAAATTAAGTTGATGTTTAGAGTGTTAAACTAATAGTGCGGTCATTAAATACGTAAGCTCTGTGTAAAGTATTATTAAAGGAAGAGTGGCGGTATTGAACATATTCTCCCCAACCGCGAGTCTCTTCTCCCTCTCTCGCTCTATTACTGAATTGAATTATCTTATTTATAGTGTTATTTGTGAGTTGTTTATAGTGATAAATAAAATAATTGGAATTCATCATGTCGTATGATCCTTTAGTTTTTCCACGCCTTTAGCTGGGAGAAGGGATTTAAACGCGTTTCAGGGTGTTCTCCCTCAAAATTGGGGTGGAACTGAGCCAAAACTTACTGTCACATGTATGGTGCTCAAAGCTACGGCTAACGACAGGTGTACATCAAGCCTTTTGACACGATAAATTTCGTGAGCCTCGATTTGGCATCATCAGACAAAACAACAATGGAAACATTTGTAATAAATAGAAATTTATTTTATATTTTTATTTCAAAACATATTATATGTGCAAACGATAGTAAAACATATCACTCTTACCTCAAAAAAATTTATTACATTATATTCTCGATATCCGTTTGAAATTTATGAAATGTGATATATATATATATATATATATATATATATATGCCGGCTGGGTGGCGTTCGTCGCTTGCCTTCTGCACCTAAGGTTGCGGGTTCGACCCGGCCTAAGTCGGTGGATTTTCATGCGTAGAAAATCGACAGTGGTCATGTCGTATGATTATACGTCATGCAAAAGATCCCTAGAGTGTCTGTTTGGCTTGGGTGCACTCGGCAGAATTAAATCCTGCTATACAGGTTCGCATAGTCAGAGCTCAGGTACCTTCATCTGTGGAGGAAATTGGGCGTCAAAACTACCTTCGGCAATTGGTATCCACTATAGGGTGTAACCTATAGGGTGCCGTACTAAAAAACATACCAGCTCTCGGAGAATGTATATCTACAATGGTAAAACATCAATCCGCAGTCCATTAGAAATTTCGTGTGTGTGTGTGTGTGTGTGTGTGTGTGTGTGTGTGTGTGTGTGTGTGTGTGTGTGTTGTGTTGTTGTGTGTGTGTGTGTGTTGCAGTCAGACCTCTATTTAACGAAATCGCTAAATCCCGAAAAAAGTTCTTTAGATAGAATATTTGTTGTATAGAGATCACACAAAACAAATTTTAAATTCATGAGCACTATATATTAAAAAAAGCAACTATTCACACCTTTTTGTAAATTAATATCTATTTATTTTATACTATACTGTTCGAATTAATTGAGACAAAGGGGGGGGGGTATTTTTTTCTAAAACCTTAGCTTTTGATCATTACATACCTTAAATAGATTGAAAAATCTGTATATTAGTACGAAGTATGTCTTCCTTTAGCAGAAATGACCTTTTCAACCCGATTTGGCATTGGCTCCACTAGAGTAGCACACATGTTCTTGATTTCATCATCTTGAAAACACACTAGTATGGCCCTTTTTATCATTTGCTCTGTTGTCAAGCGGTTCATCTTAGCGAAACGATTCTTGAGGCTATGCCATCAGTTTTAAATAGGATTTATGTCCCGGGAATTTCCAAACCAATCGAGCATTTTTATTTTATTTTCCGCATAAAAGTATGGATCAATTTTGAATTGTGACAAGGGGCCAAGTCACGTTGAAATGTTCCATCAAATATTGCCATGAATATATAAAGTGCAATCCTACTACATAATATTTCTATATATTTGATAAGAATTCCTCATGCCTTTAAGAAGAACTAAGCTTCTAAAAAAAGAAAAGGGAAAAAAAGGCCATTTGTTGTGAAAAAAACCCAAACATATTGGGTGTTTTATAGTCTGTTGGATATGATCTTCGTCTAACTACATTTGATTTGTATCCCTGCACAAATAAATGTTCCATCACTCAAAATCACCTTTTCCCTGTTGTTAATAGTACATGATCGGTAGTTTTTGGCCCATGCTAAATGTTTTTTCATCGTTTTATGAGTTAGAAATAGTTTTTTCCTCAGTCTTCCTGTCTTAAGGGCACCTTCCAGAAGTCTTTTCCGTGCAGTCGAGATACTCACTTCAAAGCAATAATCCAATAAATCCCTTTGAAGGTCTGTGCTTGTCTTACTTCGATTTATTTTGCTGTTTCTTATTAGAATTTTATCAATTATTAGAGTAGTTTTCTGCTTGCGCCCAAATTTTTCTTCTTTTTTTTTTTTAGAGACAATGATACAGAATTTTGAAATTTTCTTAAGGGGGTTCGCTCATGTGACGGCCTGTTTTTTAAGCATTTTAGAGTTGTTGTTTTTTTTACCACCAGTAAAAAGATATAACTTTATGTTTTTTTATCATATATTTATATTTAATTTAAGAGCATGTATATAAATGTTTAGCCAAAAATATCCGATAGAACGTGAGCTATAGTGCTCTGAACACATCCACCTCGAAAAAAAGGACGCTCATTTCCTCCACGATTCCGGTTGATTGGCTCATCGGAAATTTAAAAAATTAACGGCGTTTTAATATATAAGCATAAATGCACCGAATGGACTATATTCAATTGACAATATCAAAAATTGGATTTTTGGTAGACCTCTGAAGAAAAAGTTTCGAATTCCATGGGTTTTTTGTTATAAGAAATATTTTGAATTTTGGAATTATTTTAATCCATTTGGTGCGTATATATGTGCTGAGTCTACCTTATAAATTTGAAGTCATTCGGTCCAACCACTCTTGAGATATGATGGAGGAAAGTTTGAAAAGCACAGTTTTGAGAAAAATGTGTTTAAAGTTTCAAGTCCAATTAAAACAATGAAAATCTTAACTTACCCTCAATCGGCGATGCCTGGTGGTGAAACCTAAAACAAGTACGACGAAATATGCAATAACTATAGATATTTTCTTTTAAACCTCTACAAACTTGTCTATACTTGTATGAACGTATATTTGCATAAAAGGATCAATGGTATCAAGCTGACTGTATACAATCAGCCCAGCCTTCAATTGCTAACTCAGAGCTCCGAACAACTGCTTTTTTAACACTTGCTTCTTTGTAATAACTTCGGGTTTTAAAAAATCACTTTACCACCGTATTTTAGACATGTTAAGGAAGCAATTTATGAAAAATAATTTTTTTTCATTTTATGAACCCATTACATGGGTGGACCCCTCTAAAACACTTAATTCGATCACACCAACTGCCATAGTTATATCTCTTACAATCATGGAAGTGAGAGCGATTTACTTCAGAATGGTTCATAAGAGTAATATCCATCTTTGAACAAGTAAAAGTAACACGTGTTACACAGAACGCAAAATTGCAATTACCAGCTGCTCCACTGCAAGGCTCACAACTGAGCTCCTGATACACTAAAATGAATAAATTATAGTCCAAATCGATCTGTTACTCTACCTAAAGGCAGATATAACCGATTTGAGGTGGTTCGGGGCATCACTAGTAATCACATATCAACTCAAACAAGAAAAACATGTTTGTCTCAATTGTGGTGATCTGTAGCCACCCCTTACATTAATACCTTCCTGGCTATCTGAAAACCCGGCTAGATGTGTAGGCGGACTTAAATGATCAAAAGACATTATTTCAATTCAAACTGATTTATTGATTCTTATCAGATATTATGAACAGACACAACACAATTCTAATTAAGATGTATAACTAAGGTAGAGTGCAGAGGTGATAAACTACGCGTGGATAATAATACAGAATTTCAACTGAATCTAGGACAGCTTAAACGCGCACAATTACAACTACGCCTCGCATTAATAATCATTTTTAGTTAATCAAAGTCACTATACCTTATATTTTACTGCTACGGTTCCTTCGTGACGACTTTCAGGCATTAGCAATCGTTGGATGAGTTGCCGATGACTTCACGTTCCGTATTAGTGAATTTCAATACTTTTAATCCGTTTCTCTATCCACTCCTCTTTGCGTACATCAAACGTATCCCTCGCTTAACTCGTCAACAACTACGTGTCGACAGTTCGCTCTCTTCACTTTACTTTACTTTAAATCATCTCCCTTGACTTCTCACTTCCTCTTACTTAGCTCTCTTCAACTCGCGAAAACCAAATTTAAATAATATTCCTTATTTACATAAATCACGCCTGGCTCTCAATGAAGGTTGGTTGAAATAAATAATTTGATTTAAAAATAAAAAGAAGAGGTTAGTGAAAAACCGTATAGGTCCGTCACACAATTAATTTGAACAGTATAGTATATCTTATCCATAAAAAAAAGAAAAACTGCAAGGAAAACAAGAAAAAAGGAGGTCGAGGAATATACTGTTTCACAGTTAGAAAATAATTTTATCTTCACAAATTAATGAATTTTCAGGACATTTAAAGCATACGTAATTTTAATTATACATTGTTTTATAACTAGAAATTCTAAACATAGATCACTAGATGCGTCCTTTTAAATTTTATTATTCTTAAAATTTGTTAATTTTGTTTGAAAAAAAAGCTTTGTTTCATTTTTCGCCTCATCTTTGAAATGCTCCAATAGTCCCTCCAGGCGTATTCTTCAGTCTCTTTTTTTTTTTTTTTTAATTTCTAGCCATCCACATTGCTATTTAGAATCCCAATCGTATCCCAATGTCTTCGCAAATCGAAGGTAGTTAGGAGAGGGGGGTGCCAGCTCAGGTGTCATCCGCGTCGCTTGACCATGGTTCAAAATTACGCGAACCGTCGACAAAAGCCCTCGTGTTGCTAATTCAGTGCGACGTTAATATTCTCTCTCTCTCTCACTCACTCGCAAATTGAAGAGCATTCTCTATTACGAAAAATCCAGAGATCGCGGAAGATTTTTATCTCGCCCCTGTAGCTTTGAAGGCCTCGTATCATTGATACGGTGATAACTACTCCCCTGTAGATTTGGAAGCCTCGCATCATTGATACGGTGATAACTACTCCCCTGTAGCTTTGGAAGCCTCGGTGACGCTCCTGTAGCTTTGGAGGTCTCGTATCACTGACACGGTGACGCTCCGTGTATATACGTATCATTGATAAGGTGATAGCTACGCACCTGGTACAGACCTATATATAGGCCTACCACCATTACACATTTAGTCAAAAGGCGGCATTCGGTCTATCCGTTTTGTGCGAGTGCAAGTCGTGCGTATTTATTTATTTCAGGTTATTGCTTGTACGAGTATTTGACAACGTATGCTAAGTACTGTCTACTTTTAAGGGTCACATGTGAGGCCTACATTAGTGTAGGGGCCCAGGGTCTTAAGAAGTCTTGAGACCCCACTAGGCGGAAAGCTATAGTTCGATAGTTTCAGATGTAATTTTACTTTTAAAATTGCAAGCTGTTAATTTTCCAAAATACGATTACCATTAAAACCAGTCAGTGGGCAAGAACTAATTATTTACGCGCGAGTCCTGAAGGCCAGGACCATTCATTACACATTAAAATATTATTCAGGATGAAATTAAAGGGAATTTTTACATATATATATATGTGTGTGTGTGTAAATTTTATCTTCATTCATTTAAATATTATTTATATTTATAAATTTTATCTTCATTACATTATTCTTAAGTTTTCTTTTCTTCTCATATAAATTAGAAATTTAATGCACAAACGACTTGGAATAGTACAAATAAATGGCGAAATGTTCAAAGCAAAAAACAAACAAACAATTTAAGTGTCTGAAATGAGTAATTGGTGTAGCCACCACGCGCTGCAATAAGTGTTGCTATACGACGTGGCATGGAGACAAACAGATTTTGAATGTATGTTTCTGGAAGAGAATTCCATATTGCTTGTATGTGCAGCAAAAGTTCGTATTTTGAAGCTGCAAGACGCGGATCAAGAACGAGACACCGATCAACCAAATACCACACGTGCTCCATAGGCGATTTATCCGGTGAATAAGCAGGCCAAGGAAGAAGTTGCATGGGTTGAGTTGAACAGAAGTCTCGAACAGTCTTTGCAACATGTGGGCGTCCATTAACCTGCTGAAAGATAGCTTCAGGGTTGCCTTGAAGGAAAGGAACGACTTCAGGCAGTAGCACTTCACGGACGTACCTGTTGCTGTTGAGATTACCCTCAATTCGTAACAAATCGTATCGTCCATGATAGGAAATCGCACCCCAAACCATAACTCCGGGTGAGAGGCAAATGTCGTTCGATGACGCACTCTGGAAGGCACCATTCACCGGCATAGCGTCTAACACGAATGCGGTCATCATGGTCCCACAAATTGAAGCGTGATTCATCTCAAAAGACAACTTGGTGCCAATCAGCTTGCCAGGCTCTGTGCTCATAAGCCCATTACAGACGCAGACGTCGATGGTTTACCGTGAGGGGGATCCTGTATAAAGGCACCCTTGTACGCAATCCACGGTGCAGCAGACGTCGACGAAGCCGACATTAGTACACCTGTAGCAGTAGACCAACGTGCTGAGAACTTCATGGAGGAAGCTGTACGGTTATTCTCTACCATGCGGAACAGGTGCCGCTCGTCGCGCGCTGACGTCACCTTCCATCCAGTTTTTCGAATTGTTCGGTGCTCGTCGGTCCATTGCTTCCAAACTCGTATCACTGTGGAACTGTTCCGCTGCACACAAGCTCCTATTGCGCGATAGGAAAATCCTCCTTCTCAAAGGCCGATAATCCTACCCCGTTCAAACTCCGTTAGTTGTTGGAATTTCTCCTTATTTCGTCGTGGAGGCATACTTAGGTCTCAATAAATGTTCGCCACTAACAAATAATCATTAACTATTTTCAGCTTCCCATTACAGCCCTCTATTTATAAGCTTTCAGCATTAGTTCATAGGGTGCTGCTCACGTCACGCATGCTTTGTGGCTCTGAAACTTTACTATTTTACATAACATTCTATAATTGACATTTGATGCAAAGTTCATTTAATTCTGATGATTCCTTCATGGTGTTGCATTTTTTTATAAACAGCAGTGTACATTAGAGAAACTTTACTTCAAAATGAAAAGATAATGTAGAAATGTAGTAATTAAAATAATTAGTTGGATTTTTTGGGGAAGTGGCGCTCATGCCACTTTCACAATAAAGTGCTCGCATAATTTTTAAGTAAGATTTTTTTAAAGAATTAAAATATTTAAAAAAAACAAAAAAAGTTTGATGTCGATAGTTTTGCTTGAATGGTATCAAATATTTACAATATTCCTTCCAATACCTAACGAAAATAAAGTGGAATTTTTCAAAATATTCTTCACAGATTGCGAGAAGGCTATAAATATCCGAAATTGAATGCAAAAATTCAAAACAATTAATAATTTTCAATTTTTGAATTCTGAATATTATATATCTATATATATACAATCACACACACACACATTGAAAAATCACTTTAAAAAAATCATTTGGAAATTTTTAATCCTTAAGGTTACTTTGATGGCACCAAGAATTAATTTTTTCTTCGTAATTTAATTTTAATTACAAAAACTTAATAAGCTGTTAATTTTGAATATTAAAATTTCCTAATTTAAAATTTGTCTGGTTAGTTCAGAAATAACTGAATACTAGGAATGAATATTTTTAAAAACCTCAAAGAAATGAATCTTTTGTTGACGAATTTTATCACTAGATGACACCACTAAGCAAGAGATTTATGAATAACTTTCTATGCTCTCTAAATATTAATTTTTCCCCTTTCCTGCACAAAATTAAAGATTCATATAATCAATTTGCTTACTTATATAGTAGGGTAAATCGTCGTTACATGGAGAAAAAAATTATAATAAATCGGAACATTATTTGGGGGCAAATATGTTCTATAACAGTGGATGGTTAACCTATGACCCGTGGGTCAGACACTGACCCACGCAAGCTTTTTAACTGACCCATTATTGCTAGGCAACCATTTGTTTATTTACGTGGGTTTATTTAGATTTTCTAATTTGTGTGGATTATTTACATTCTATTTGTCTTTTTTCAAGCACTGAATTGACTCAAAAGCAATTTAAATGCTGTCTATAACCTTCAGTATGATCATTACAGTTCCAAAGTTAAGTAAATGACAACAAATGTACCGGGTGATCCAAAAGTCTGAACGAACTTTAAAAATGAATAATTCTGTTAAAGATAATGACTTTATATTGAATGTTAACATGGTTTTGTTGTTATGCCAATAGATGGCGCCTATATCTCTCATTTGTATTTATAGCTTTTCTCATGTAATATCATTCTAGCTCTAGCCACCTAGTGTGTAGGTTGTTATTTAATTCTGTGATAATTCTCGTATTCCGTAAATAATAAAAACTTAAACAAATTCGAAAACGAAACAAGATAAAAAGATACTGTTTGCACCAAACGGATGGAAAAGAAACCGGCTTTTCTGTGGCAACGAAACAAATAGCTCTGTTGGCGACCAACAGATCGCGCTATAGTATTTTATTGCACCATAAGATGATTTACAAATGAAAAAATGTCGACAACTTACAAGTCAGCTTAGTTGCAGTTAATTAGTACTACAGTAAAGGTTTAACGTGCTGTTTCATTCAGAAGTACAGCTGGGAGACGAGTCACCACACCGTTCACAGCATTTAGTAGCATTTCTTGCGTTATGGCAGACACGTTCTGACGAATGGCATCTTTCAGTGCTGCTGGTGATGCCGGTTGGTCGCGGTACACTTTTGACTTCAAAAATCCCCACAGCCAAAAGTCACAGGGCGTCAGGTCGAGAGAGATTGGAGGCCATGCGTGATTAAAGTAGTGATTAATAATGGGATCCTCCCCAAATGTTGAGCGTAGCAGACGTTGCAAGGGCAGAGCAATATGAGGTGGTGCTCCATTTTGCATAAAGGTGACAGTTTGGAGTGCCTATCACGCTTGCAATTGTTCTGTAATAGTGCTACATATCGCTGAATAGTGACAGAAACTGTTTTTAAGCCCATCTGTGTGACTTCCTATTATGAAATCAGCAATGAAGCCACACCAGACTGTCACTTTAGGCTGTTGCAAGGGTACCTCAGCAAATGCATGTGGAATTTCTTTGGTCCACCCTCGGCAATTGTGGGTGTTAACAGCTCCAGAGAGTGTGAAATGCTCTTCATCTGTCCAAAGTACAGTGTGAAGCCAGTCGTTCCACTCTTCCGTCTTACTGAATACCAAATTCAAAAAATCTCGGCGAAAGTGAGGAAGTTTTCGTAAGTTAAATTTGGATCACAATTTAATATTATCAATGAATAAATAACGTTAAAGTTACATCATAAATTTTTTTAATAAAAAATAAAATACTTTTTTAAAATTGTCTTTACATATATCAAAAACATGTTGATCCACTTTAAATATTATTTTAAGATAAATTCTTCTAAATGTGAAATGGGATTCCCCCAAAACATCTTACAGTTCTCAGGATTCCAGGAGACCAAAAAGTTTGACGACTGACCTATATCCAGAAATGAGAACTCTTACATGGTCAAGATTTACTGCTGTTTTAAACCCCCCCCCCCCGAAAAAGAAAAACCTAACACTTCTTTTACCAGTTTTACGATTATCACCCACCCTCAGTCCCTTTCCGCTAAAAGGGAAGAATTTTATTGAAAGGAGTACCCGGAGAGAGAATTTTATTGCCCATCTTGGGAATCTTTAGACAAATATTTGTGCCAAAAATTTCGTAGTAGCCAACGCAATCTAGATGTCATGTAAGGGTTAAACTAATGGCAAGCCTTCGCCTTAAGGCACGCCTGTACCAGTGTTGAACTTAGTGCAGTGCTTCTCAAACTTTCAATACTGGCGACCCAATTTTCATTCATAATTTTTATCTTATCCCTTATACAATAATAAAGTAATGAATGCAATAATAATGCACTCTGACGCTAAAGTTAGAATATTATATTAATTATAAAGCGTACAAATTAACAAAATACGTATTAAAAGTATGTGTTTTTTAAAGTAATTTATGTCAATTACTTTTAAGTGATAGGATAATTATAATGTTATTTTTCTTTCTCTAATTTTTAAGTTGGAACAGATTGCAAAATGATATTTAATTAAAGATTTCTTTCCTCCATCATCCATTTCTAAAAGTACAAATGTCATTTGAAAAATAGTCTAGTCCAGCGATACTCAACATGTGGTCCACCGGGCCTTTTTAAGTGGCCCTGTCATAAACCCATTGCTCTGAGAAATTCATTTATTTATTTATGAAAATTTGGTGGGAAATTCTTTGTAAAAAAATCAAATATATCAATTTTGCTTCCGATGTGGTAGGGATGCGAATTGATATTTTTTTTCTGATTAGTGATAATAGACAACAGTGGAGTATCGACCATTTTATGAGTGGAACCAATTTCTAACTATCTTTCATATCATGCAAGTGAAAAATATTCAAAGAAAATAGATTGCGTCAAGACGATTGGGAAGTTGACTGCTTTGTAGTGAAAAACAAGCATGGTTCAGTAATCGTTTGATTGGTCACGAAACTGTATTTAAAAAATACCAATAAACAGGATTTAATATTAAAAAATTAACAGGATTAGTTTTATTAAAAAATACCAATAAACAATTATTTGTAAATAAAGATATTTTGTTTTATATGAGAAGTTAGTGTTTAATTTTATATTTTTTTATTCTGTCAAATCTTAGTTTTCTGAAAATTATTATTAATAACTTAACCTAATGCTGCACACATTTTACAAAAAATGTCTCGTTATTGTTGTGTACCAAATTGTTTCTCTAATAAACTGAGGCAGCCCTACGTTTCAGTGTTTCGTTTCCCAAAAGATGAACAGTTGTTACAAATTTTGGAAAAAGAAAATTCCAAGGGATTTTAAAAACACTAACAATAGTGTAGTGTGCATTAAACATTTCCCTGAATCTTTCATTGTGAGAAAAGATAAAATTACAGACAAAACTGGTACTGTTATTGAAATACCTAGGGTGTATCCAAAATTATCAGAGAATGCATATCCTTGCATTTTCCCTGGTTGTCTCTCCTATTTGAATGAAAAAATGAAAGAACGCTCAGTGACAATTCAACGAAAAGAAAAAATGAAACAATTAGACGAACAAATGTTGACTAATTTTAAAAAGAAAGACGAAATTACCAGTTTTGAATATTTAAAAGAAAATCTGTTAATGCGAGAAAATCCTATATCTGATTTCTTATCTAAAAATAATGTTCTAAAACATGATTGTGAAAGTTGCGTAACATTTAATTTTATTAATTGTGAAAATTGTCCTTCTATTTTAAAATCCCTGAAAATAAATACAGATCTCTCTATTGTTATATTTAATAATAATCGTCAATTAGATATACTTTCTATCGGAAAAATTCTTAATAATCCCCCTAGATTAACATATTTCAGTGAATTGCTAAATATTCTTAAATACAGTAAATGTCTTTGAAGAAATCTGTTCTGTTAATTCTAATCCTGATCATGTTATGGCTGTTCAATCATGGGAGAAGTATATTGAAAATTGTAATGCTGAAAATTTTCAGGCAGCAAATTTTATTTTAGAGCACAAATGAAATTATTTCATTCAAATAAACATGGCCGTAAGTATAGAGGTAATTTAATGGGTTTTTTTCTTTCTGCATGTACATTAAATCTACCGCATGCTATTCCTATGTAAGAGATAAGGGGAATATAATTCTTCCAAATTTGAGACAGTTACGTCTGGGTTAAATGTTACTCCAGGTTTGTCAACTTTGGAGAATGAAAATTATCTACGAGGTAGATGTAAAGAACTAAAAGACCACGAGAAAAAAACAGGTAATATTACAAATTGATGAAATTTTCATCAAATCAGCGATTACATATAAGTGTAATAAAATTGTAGGACTTACAGAGAAAGGAGATGCAACTACTACGATTCAATGTTTTTTATACTCTTATTTATTGAGTAAAAATAAAGAAATAGTATCATTGAACCCTGTAAAGAACATGAATGCTGAAGATTTGCATTCTATGACTTTAGAAGTTTTGTCACAAATGGAAAAGGTAGGTTTTTCAGTCGTTTGTATTATAAGTGATAATAACAGAGTAAATAGAAATTGCTTTTCTAAATTATGTAATGGTACCATAAAGAGTGTTTTTCAGAATCCAGAAAATACAAAAAAATTACATCTTATTTTTGATTCAGTACATCTTATCAAATCTATACGAAAGAATTGATTGGATCAGAAAGATGCTGATTCTTCTTTAATTTATCATGATCCTTCAGAATTTTCTCAAATCCGAAAAGCATCTTTTTCATCTTTATTTAAAATTTATAAAGAAGAAATGAACAATATTGTTAAATTAGCTCCTAAATTATGTTTAAAAGCTTAGAAATCAACATATTTTGAAAAACAAAATGTTAAATTAGGCTACCCAGAAATGTTTAGGGACACTGCAATATTCATCTAACATATTTTAGATTTCTGGCAAATAATGAATATTAAAAAAACAACTACGGGTCAAAATCTTAAATTGAAAAAGTGTTCCTTTTTCGTCAATAGATGATGATAGATTCACTTTTTTTTTCAAAATTTGTTCAGTGGCTGGACTGCTGGAAAAATTTAAAACAAAATAAACGAGAAGATTGTTTCAGCGAGGAAACATTGTTTGCTTTGAGGCATACAGTAAATACCATCCCAGAATTAATAAAGTATCTTTTGACGGAGCAGAATTTCAAATATGTTTTAACTGGAAAGTTCCAAACTGATAATTTAGAAGCCAGGTTAGGGTAATAAAGACAAATGTCAGGAACAAATTATCATGTCACTGTGCAGGAAATTTTTCAAGCTGAAAAAAATTTGCGCATATTAAAAGTTTCAACTTTCACTCGGATAAATGTGGTACTATTTTACTAAAAAAATTAATTTCAAATCATTCAGGTGAGATATTTAATGTTAAAGTAGATATTAAGGATTTCAACGAAATATTAAACACTACAAATAAAGCAAATGATATTTCAATAGAAGAGTATAAAGTTTTAATGTACATAGCGGGTTATTGCGTCCACAATATAAAATTCGAATGCTCCGATTGCAAATATACATTTGTTTAAGACAAGCAGATTGTTTTCGACTCAAAAATTGTCAAAGAGACAAAATATTTGAGACTTCTGGATAGAGGTTTAAAAATGTCCACAGATATTGTTATGAAAGTTTTTTCAACGCAACATTTCATTTTTAATTTGTTAATATCGAAAACATTTGAATCAAGGTTTCTTAAAGTTGACTGACAGTTATCTTGCTTTACAAGCATAACAGAAGCGTATCTGGAATTACATGAGTTGTGGAATGTCTTGCATTCGTTTAATTCATCTTGTGTAAATTGTAATATACCTGCATTTTCATATTTTAAGGGGGCATAGTACGATTCAAATAACAAAAATCGATCAAAAAAATCAAATCTAATTTTTTTAGCATAAATTATTCCTTATATACTTTTCTGTCGCCCATCCGGTATAGTGGCTAGCGAGGCTAATTGCTGTGCCGCAGGGCCTGGGTTCGAATCCCGGAGAAGGCATGGATGTTTGTAAATGTATAGTGCCTTCGCAGCATGGGGGTACTCTAAATAGACGTCGAGCCGCAAGTCCTCTCGTGAGGTTGGTGGAAGGGGAAGAGAGGTGAGTGGCCCCTGACCACTCCCAGGGTGTTCTCCCTCAAAATTGGGGTGGAATCGAGCCAAATCGTACTGTCATCTGCATGGTGCTCAAAGCTACGGCTAACGACAGGCGTACAATCTAGCCCGATGCCATGATGAATTTCGTGGACCTCGATCTGACTACGTCAGACAGGTGGCATTAGTAACAACAGCATATACTTTTCTATAACCTCAAAAAATTTGAAAGCTCTAAACTTAAAAAACGTAGAATTATGGTAGCTTTTATGTACGTTTTTATTCACATCCCAGTGGCAAATCAAAACTTTAAACTTATTTATCTCAGAAAGATAAAATAACGAGTTCGTCTTCATTTAAAATCCTAAGGCTTTTTTCCTATTGTGCCTAATGCTTTTAATTTTTTTTTTTACCTATTGCTAATAGTGCATGTAACAAAAGTTGGTATGCATTTTTGAATCACAAAGCAATACTTATTTTTTAAAAATTAACTGAACTCGGAATTTATAAATTTTTAAAGAAATTTTCAATAAGCATTCACAAAAAGAAGTATTGTACGAACACCAATCATGTTATCGCAAAACTCATACCAACTTTTGCTATACATGGTTTGAGGTACTCGTAAATCAAATTTCATGCATGTACATAATTTTTTGTAGAAGTAGCAGCATTTTTAAAATCACGTCAAAAATTTTGGTTTTTTTCGTTAAAAAATTAAATGGCTAACTGCTTATGAAATTTTGAGCACAAAATCTGTTTTACATAGTATACACACATAGGAGGCAATCAAAAAAATTTTGAAAATCCTTAAATTAAAATTTTTTGTTTAAATCGTACCATGTCCCCTTAAAAAATATTCATTCCATTCGGGAATATATGCTTAAATAATTTTTCAAAAAAGCGCGATGAAGAAATTTTAACTGTGCAGGATAACTGAAAAATAAAGAAATTTAAGGCCAATTAAATTAGTTTGCTTTTTATATTTTTCTGCTTTATTTTATTTATTACATTCAAAGTATGTGTGTGTAAAATGTTATTTTTTTTTTATTTCAAAACTTTTGTTTGATTTTTAGATATTGTTACCGTAGCATAATATTAAATTTTAATGCATAAAAATAATGTAATTAATAGTTTAAATAATATCCTCACAATTGCAAAAGATTCAAAATTTGAATCTAATCAGTAGGCTGCCTCATTAATGATATATTCCATGAAAAGGTTTTTTTTTCTCCCGATTATTTATAGGTAAGTGTATTTACTCTAATGTATATATATATATATTTAGTATATAATCTTGAATCTATATTTGCTATATAATTACTAAGATGTCAAAAACTGTTTGTGTCATTTCTATATATTTTTGCATACATTTTTTAAATATAATAATATGCCTCTAATGCTTTACTTTTCATATTTTCTTTGAAAGTAAATGTTTCTTTTTTATATTTTATTTTATTGAAATTATTTTAATTGAATACATTGCAACATATAATCCAGGATCTAATTTTTGCTTTATAATTACTGTGGAATCTAAAACTGTTTGTCATTTCTATATAATTTTGCATGCATTTTTTATATGTGCTTCTAATGGTTTACTTTTCATATTTTATTTAGAAGTAAATGTTTCTTTTTATATTTTATTTGATTAAAATTATTTGATACTTTTGAATATTGAATGTGAATGGTTTAATTGAATATATTTTTAACATATAATCCAGAACCTATTTTTGCTTTATAATTACTGTGGTGCTAAGACTCATTTCTATATATTTTTGCATGCATTTTTCTTTATAATTCTTTCTTTTGTTATGATTCATTGATTCTATGAGCATAAAAAAAATGTCATTTCACAGGAAAAAGGAACTCCAGCAAAATGTTTATGAATCCACATGATTTTTTATTAATATGCCTCTAATGTTCTACTTTTCAAATTTTCTGTGCAAGTAAAGTTTTTTTTTAATTTTATCTGATTGAAATTATTTTACTTTGAGTCAGTTTATTTTTAGATTTTTCTTCTGTTATAAGCCTTTTACGAGTGATATTTGTCCCTTTTTCCGTGAAAATATTAGACATCATTCTAGCGTATTAATACAAAACTTTCATCAGAAAATATTCTAAGTGAGAAGTAAAAAAAAATCAATAAAATGTAAAAATATTAGTCTATGACCTGAAAAGAAATAAATGTCGTAAGCTTTATATTCCTCACAAAGCGAGTGCATGTAGTAAAGCATTCTCTCCTTTCATGATGTCATCAAAACGCTGTCACGGTCTGATCTTCAAAGTGTGGCTTTGCTATTAGGGGCAATTCTAAAAACTTTTCTTGGGATTTATTTAAAAGTGTCCCATTTAATGTACTAAAATTTAAAATCCAAGCTAAATTTTAGAAAATTCCGTAATGTTTTAAGACCATTTTTCTGTAAATTATTTTTAAAAAATTCTTGTTATATATTCCAATGTATAACGCACTTTTTGACAAAAAATACGATTGAAATTTACAGGTGAGCATTACACGCTGGATATAAAAAAATAATAGCTTTAAAAAAATTATGAAAAAAATGAGCATCAAAATAATTAGATATTTACATATATCTAAATGCTATCCACTTAAAAAAAACCTAAATTAACAAAATCCTCTAAATTGATTAGAAAGCTCAGCTGTACTGTAGAGTTGAATTGTAAAGGTTTCTAATTTCCAGATTAGCTAACTTGCCTGATCGCTCAGGAGTAACCTTGTCCATTTAATCCTTTTACTTTAGCAAACATCCCTGTACTTTGTTTAATGCATCTCTTGCACTCTGATTTCAATTCTTTAACTAATTTCTTTACTTTTTAAACTCTTCAGAAAGTGTATGGCTCTTCCAAGTAATCTAGATAATCCTTAAATAAAACTCAGTGGTGCAACAGCTCACAAGGGCCAAGGCCTACTGTGCATATCTCAGATATTGTGACCTTTAGCATTGAGGTGCTTGAGCAGATTTTCCAGTCAGGTGGTCAGCCTGATATGAAACCTCCCAAGCAAGCTTGGTACTCATTTATCAATCCACTAAAAGCAGAGGTTCCCAAATTTTTTTGTCTCGTAGACCCCTTGCCATGTTTTTCAGTTTGGGGTAGACCCCTGCTTAATTAATATTGAATTTTTGCAAATTTATTAACTTAAATGTCTTTTTTAACAGCTGGTACTACTCCTCCAACTTTAACGCATGGTCATATGTCTCTGAAACCACCATTTTCTATAAAAAAATACCTCTAAACGCACAGTGGTATTTGAATGAAACCAATGGTTCTAAAGATATCTTTTAACTCTCTTAAAAGACACTAGATGTCAGCACGTGAGGAAAAAAAACTTTTTCTGTGAGAAAAATGCATTATTTCAAAAGCCTTTTTTAAACACTCCAAAAAAGATTTTTTTTAGCAAATAAAAATAGACAAAAATTTAAAGTAAGTTATGTACATTTTTGCTGCATATGCTGTTCATAGCATAACTAATTTTTAGTATGATAAATTATGAAAAGAAGTGCTTCATATAAAGAATTTTTTCGGGCGGTTTCAGACTGCGACCACTGCGCACGTAGAACATGAAAATTGTCCGTTTCTTCTCCGACTTATAACACACATGCGTAAGAGATATAGCCCTTTTTTTTTCTTTTCTTTGACTCAGGCAGTGAAATAACTAATAATTTTTGAGGGATTTGCCATTGATTTGGGGGAGGGGTTTATTATTTCAGTATTACTGCATGTTTTAATAATAAAGAAACAATGAAGTTGATTTCAATCGCTTATAGTTATATTTTGTATTATTTAATATTTAAGAAGTAATTCTAATACTTAATATTGCATATTTTAGCAAATTTATTACAAAATATATAAAGAATATTCTTACAAATCTGATGCAAATCATATATTGTTCATCCAAGAATTGTCGTAAGTGTGCGGTGGTACCACTGTGAAACCACTTCCCCCCTCGGGGGGAGGGTGTACTCTTAATTTTTTTTAAAGGTATTTTCCCTGTTCTAAGGTTCTATATGTTGCATTTATAATTTTAGCTTGAAAAATACAGCAAATTTATTTTTCCGCACTTCAAAGGGTTTTTAAAAGAATTAAATTTCTAACAGTAATGAAGTATAGTGTTTAAAATTCAAAAAGCATACGTTAATTAATTTAATTAATAAATAAAACTTAAATAAACTAACTAAACAAAAAATATTTTAATGGGAGGGATGAATCTCTAGCACTACAATATCAAATTTTCAACATTTTGTATCAATCTTGTCTGGTTTAATTTTAAATCTCCTCTGTTAGTATAGGGTCCAGTTTTTTTTTCGAGATGGCAAAAAAGCTGAAACTACTTCACTCTAGGAAAAACAATAATAAAAAAACTTCCTCACGATATTCCATAAGTCGGGACAAATAACAGGTTTGACTTCAGAAGCCCCAAAATTGTTGGCATCCGTTTCTAAGATTTTCGTTATTGCTTATTAGTTCCTATTGCAATGCGACATTTTTCTTCAATATGACCATATGAATTCATTGCCTAATGTGGTATTGCCATGTCAAAGCATTCTAAAACCTGGTTTCGAAATCTGAATAAAAGGCATTTAAATGTTGAACGTACGTTAAAATGTTCTGATAGATTGTCTGTGACAAATTTAGAAAATTCGGGACCTCCAGTATTATACTGGAAAAGGAAAGAAAAGCTGAAATGATAGTTTTAATAAAATTTATGCTGTCACCTTCTAGATGCAAATTTACCTCATTAAATTTAGTAAAAAAAACTGTTAAATATGTAAAGTTTGGTTTACACTTGATTATATAAATTTTCTTTTAAAATTAAAGTTACGATCTAGTTTAATGAGAGCCAGTATAACATAGACCCCCCACTTATACCTCATGGACCCCAAAATTAACTTTCGACTGATGTAGACCCCTGGGGGTCCATATAGACCACTTTGGGAATCACTGCACTAAAGAGATGAAAGGCAGAGTCAACCTTGCTCAGCCTAGAGTTTGAAGCCCAGACCTGTGGCATGGAAGCGCAAGACAATCCTTACTAGAAATAAAAACATTTGATTGCACATTGATGACACACCTTGTGTTGAAATAAAATTACATAGAAGATGAAACTAACAAAGACAAATATTGAAACTGAATAAATGAGAAATTTGTTGGAAAACTTTTTCCATTTTTAATATTATTTAAAAGTACAATGACTACATAATACCAAAAAAAAAATGATTTTCATACAGAAAAAATATCAAATATTTGTTCACATCAAACTTCATGATTTCACAAATGATATAAAGCAACATTACAATAACAATGATAACACAAAACTGAAAATATACACTCCAAGTTTTACCAAAAGATAATTCACAAGAAACTTTAAATTTAACATGTAGTTTATTTCTTTAAAGATTATAACATAAGCATTAACATACAAGAATATAACATGTCAGAAACCTTAATTTTAAATCAAACAATATCCTTAATAACTATTTAATTTTAAAAAATATGCCATGTAAACATTTTTAAAAAAATACTGAGTATATGGCACAATTTTCAAATTAATAATAAACTTACAACAGAAATACAAATGTGCAAATTATGGATTTATTCAATTATACTTGTCATTTCCATTATTGAAACTATCTTATATATATACAAAGGCATGTAACAAAATCAAATTTTTAGTTGCTCTGATTAATTATATTATTACATAACATATTAATAATCACAACTCTATAATACATAACTCAATAATATAAACCCCAATTTGGAGATTTAATAGCCCTTTTCCATTTTACTCATTAAATTTAATTATAAAACATCAAAACAATATTTTCAGATCTTATAGAAAATGTCACAGATGAATTAAGATTTTTCTAAATAAGTTGCAATGAATTGATGTTTTAAGTTCCATTATTCTAATTACAAATATTAATTTGCATGATTTCATTAAGCTCAATAAATTGGATACTTTCAGCAATTTTATTAAAAAGTATCACTTGAAAAAAATTCTTTTAATTTTTAAATTGAGATATGAAATCCTCCATATGTATGTGTATATTATAAACTACATGATAAATAAAAAGAACTTACATATACTGAATGTAATAATGAATATATAGTAGGAATGGGACAGTATCAATGATGCAGTCACAGTTAAAACATTCAGTAGTAAGAGCGTCCATATCCTCCCCCACTACTACCATATCCCCCACTACCACCATATCCTCCACCACTACGGTAATCACCACCATCTCGGCTGCTACGGTAACCACCGTCTCGACTGCTTCGATAATCTCCACCATCACGACTACTACGATAACTGCTACTATCTCGGCTACTACGATAGCCACTGTCGTGACCACCATAGCGTCCTCCACCTCCACGCCCCCCACGAAATCTGCCACCGCGACCTCCTCTGCCTCCTCTTCCGCCCCGTCCACCTCGTCCCCGAGGTGGTGGTCGTGCCAAAACAGCAAGTTGATCATTTATTACTTCATAACAATCAGTATTATCTGGCATATGGAAAAATCTAAAAAGGAAACATGTTATACTTAGGCAAAATAATAAAAGGTTACTATTTTTAAAAAAAATTAAATTACATTTTAAAATGAAAAAGATGATAATTCAATTCTTAATAACAAATAATGCTGAAGTATGAAGTAAGAAATAAAGATGTAACACTAAAAATATATATATTTGCACTTTTATGACAATCAATTTCCTTCAAATCAATTAACTCATTATTAAACAAAGAAAATTAATAAATCATTCTAAAGATATTCTATTGAGCAAGATATTAGAAAACGCAATGAACTTTAAAATAGTTTGTTTCTTCTCAAAATGAGTAACAATACAAATAAAAATAAGCCCAACACTTACAAAAAATGCACATTTTTTAAAATTGTATTAGGTTTACTAAATTTAGATACATTTTTATAAAAATATCATTTTTTCAGTCATTGCATATTAAACTGTCGACCAATTTCAATTAGGCAAAAGACATAGCCAAATCAAACAATTTTGCCAATTGCTGATATGGCTTCTGTACACTCATGAAAACAAATTCCTGTGCAAGTTTCTTCCACATTAGTCCAACAAATTGGCAAAGATATAGAAGAATTAAATACTGTACATAAAAAATGTACACTTGAAATTAGAAAAAAATCTAATCAAATAACCTAAACTACAATGACCAAACGGTTGCAATTGCATTCAAAATGGTAACAAACGAGTCTTTATTATTTTCACCCTTTTGCTAAATCTAATAGTCTGGCAGGTACTTACATATTGGACCATGTTTTTTAGATATGCTCACTGCATTCGCTTCTGTAGAAAAATAATTTTTTTTATCATTTTTCACAACAAAATAAAAAATAATATAGAAAAATTTACAAATTATAGACAATACTTTTATGTTCGTGCAATCAGGGTTATTGTATTTGTAATTGTGTGAAAACAGTATAATCTAAAAGATTATTTTCAAGTATTCCCTACCAAAAATGTTGCATTTGAAAATCTGTAAAAATGGTTTTCTACTGTTGGCTGCATATCATGAGATTTAGCGACATTTTTAAAATCGACATTATTTGATGGTATAATATACAAGTACCTTTTTTTACCTTAAGTTTATTAAATACAGTAATACCTAGACTTACATGATTTTAAAATCTCATTGATTCATCTTTTGAGAAAAAAATATTGATGAAATTGATAATAAGATTGAATATGTCAATCTTGCCAGGCAAATAAATTTAGAAATGGATAATGATGCCACTCAAGAATTGCTAGATTTCCACAATCAGGGATGAGCTTATAGAAATACAAGAGCAAGAGCAAGGCATTGAAGAATTTGATTCCTTAGACCCAGTTCAATCGGAAGATGAAACAACAGTTGGGAATTTGGCAGAAAGCCTAACTTTACTGGAAAAAGGTTACAAATTTTAGAAAATATAGACTCCGAAACTGAGCGACTTTATTCGACAAAACAAGGATTTAAAAAAATACTACAAAATTCTACAAGAAA
This sequence comes from Trichonephila clavata, assembly GCA_019973975.1. Lineage (NCBI taxonomy): Eukaryota > Metazoa > Arthropoda > Arachnida > Araneae > Nephilidae > Trichonephila > Trichonephila clavata. The sequence goes on along the minus strand of BMAO01032565.1, from coordinate 10,581 downwards.
AGTTTACAAAAAAAAAAAACATTTGAGGCAGTTTTGTTAAGATTTAATGAAATCGACAATCAAAATAGCTTCAGTTTGCAATTTTGTATCTGTGCTATCAAAAATTCTATGAAACAATTTTTTTTTAAATTATTATTTTCTTTCATCTTTGACCCCAAATAAAAATAATTTGGATTTATAAGCAAAACCATATGCCAACGAACATGAATTCGACTGCCATTCAGTCCCACCTATTGCATAAGTTCGAGGTAATACTGTATTAACATTTATCTCCAACTTCAAAAATAATGATAAAGTTATACATTACAATGAAAATTTCCATCCACTCTTAATCATTAATTTAAAAAAATAAATATCTTTCTCTTCCAACAAAGTACAAGGAATTGAAATAATACTGTCAGGGTCACGCGGTAAATTTATTATATTACTCATTGGTGACGTCATGATGTAATGGTTTAAACGAGCTGCTTGTGTATCTTGTCTTTGGCAAGGAGCCAAAAGAATGGAGTAGATAGATTTCTCTCGAATAAAATGGTGAATTGATGCTGCTCTGATGAGTTTAGTTTTTCTTTAGTATGAATTGGGTTCACGGCTGACATTTGTGCGGGGAAACCCCAATGGATTTCGAAGCGTTTCGAAGATTGAGGATTTCGAATTGGTTCAAGAATAAGAATTGCGAACTGTTGTGAAGCTTGGCGACATCGAAACTGTTTTGAAGATTGTGAATTCCAGTTATATCCAAAGGTTGGTAAAATGGCGTTTTTAGGAAGAGCTTTGAAGGTAGATTTGAAGTGTTTGGCGGAAGAATTAGGAGAAACTGTGTAACGGAAGAAATGAAAGTTTCTGCTTTAAAAAATATGATATTAGCAAGTGAAGAGTATGAAGAGGCGTTTGCGAAAGAATTACTGCACAGAATAGTAAGTGAAAGAGAAGCAATAAAGTGCCAAGAAAGAGAAAATGAAAGAAAGCGTCAAGAAAGAGAAGATGAAATTAAGCGTCAAGAAAGAGAAGATGAAATTAAGCGTCAAGAAAGAGAATATGAATTAGAAAAGTTGAGAATAGAAGCTTCGATAAGGAATAATGGTTTTAGGAGAGAGATGGACTCTCAGAATGAAGGAATACAAGAACACGTACCAGTTGGATTGCAAAAATTAATGCGTACTTTTGACCCTAAAGAAGGTGATATAAGTTTTTACTTAACACTGTTTGAAAGACAAGCACGAAGAGTTCATATTAAAGAAGAAGACTGGGTTACGAATCTTGTTGGACTATTGCCGTTAGAAATGGCGAATTTGATTGCCAGGGAACCTGAGGAAAAGGCAAATGACTATGAGCATATAAAAAGTATGTTATTAAAAAGATTTAAATTGAGCCCAGAAGCATTTAAAATAAAATTTAAGAGGCATTGTAAATCGACCGAGTACACTTGGCGAGATTTTGGATTTGAGTTGGCGAACTATTTTAATGAGTGGATTTCGGGACTAAATATCTACGATTTTGACAGTCTGAAACAACTTGTCATTGTAGAACAGATGAAGGAACAAGTATCCAGGGATATACAACAACATTTTATTGATGATTGGGGTAGAATTGTCACAGTTGACGATCTTGCTGAGAAGTTAGATGATTATGAAAACGCAAGGCAATATAATCAGGCCACTAAAGCTACTTCTTCTCAACCGTATAGAAATTCCTATCGGGAAAAGCCGTGAAGGATATAGACAAGAATCTAACAACCGCAGTGGATACGATAAGCGAAATTCTTTCCAAAAACCAGTTACATGTTTCAATTGTGGACGAGTAGGACATTTTGCGAGATTTTGCAGGGATAAGAAAGATGGGAGAGAAAAGACCGAGAGTAAAGTTGCTGAGGTAAAGGTATCTGAAGTGCAAGTGGCAGAAGTCAAAGTAGTTGAGGATGAAAGCAAAGTAGTCACAGCGAGATTCAATGGCGAAGTTTTAATGGAAAAAAAGAAATGCAGCGCAGTTTAATTAAAAATGTCTGATCTTAAAATAGTGAAAATTTCTTATGGTGGAGTAGGATATGAAGCTGTAGTAGATTCAGGTGCACAAATTAGCGTGTTTAAAAGCAGTGTAGTAGGGAAGGAAGTCGATTACAAAGGATATATAATGTTGCAACCTGCATTTGGTGATTGTTTAAAGGCTGAACTAAAAGAAGTGGATATTGGTTTGGTAACGAACAGGTATATTACGCCGGTAATTAAAACGGTGGTGGCAACTGTGGACAGACTGAACGCTGATATATTATTAGATACTGAAACTTATGAAGCATTATTAGAACAAGAGAGAATATACAATCCCAGATTTACAGCCGCTGTAAACTTAAGATCAGATTCCCCCAAAAAATTGTTAGATGAAAGTGTAAATACTGAGGAGGAAGAACAGGAGCCAACAATAACAGAACATGATGAGGAGAATGAAAATAACACCGAAAAATTCAAGAAACAGCAAAAGAGTTGCGATACTCTTCAAGAAGCATGGAATTTTGCTAAGCGGAAAAAAGGAGGATATGTGATAGAAAACGATATCCTGTACCATGAAGAGCTGTTGTGCGGAAATAGGATAAAACAGTTAGTGATTCCGGAAATTAGGAAGAGGAAGATACTAGAAATTGCACATGAATCAGTGTTCGGAGCACATCTAGGAGCTCATAAAACAACTCAGAGAATCAAGTTTTCCTTTTATTGGCCAGGAATGGTGAAGGAGATTAAAGCATATTGTAGTTCTTGTCATGGTTGTCAGTGCAGAAAAGTAATTCGTTCGGTTGACAAAATTCCAATAACACCTGTATCTCGTCCTGAATTGCCATTCCAAGTGGTAAACGTTGATCTAATTGGTCCTATAGATCCAGTATCGTCACAGGGACATAGATATATACTTTGTTTGATGGATCAGCATTCTAGATGGCCGGAAGCAGTCCCGCTCAAGTCACTAACGGCTAAGAGTACATGTGAAGCACTGCTCGAAATATTCAGTAGAACAGGCATTCCAGAAGTGATCGTAATGGACAATGCGACAAATTTTACTGCAAGTTTAACGCAAGAGTTTTTTAAGATTTTAGGAGCTTGCCCACGTTTTTCGACACCGTACCATCCAGAAGGAAACGGGTTAGTTGAGAGATGGAACCAGACTCTCAAGAACATGTTGCATCACATTATTAGAGAGGAAGGAAGAAGTTGGCATAGGCATATACCGTTTTTACTATGGGCTTATCGGGAAGTTCCCAATGCAACTACCGGTGTACCACCTTTTCTGCTAATGTATGGAAGGGAGCCGAAAGGTCCGTTGTCTATAATGAAGTCAATTTGGACTGGAAACACGTTACTACCTCTGAATATGAAGGGATCAGTAGAGAGTTATTTGAAAAAATTAAAAGAAAGGTTAGAAGTATCAACCCGCAAGGCAAAGTTAACAAGTGATGTGCAACAAGGTAACTACTCTAAATATTATAACAGGCAAAAGAAACATCGAGAATTTGCACCAGGGGATCAAGTGCTTGTTTTGACACCTGATTCAACGAATAAACTATATTCTAGATGGACAGGTCCAGTTAATGTTGTTAAAAGAGTAAAAGCAAATTCATATTATTTGCGGATGCCTGAAGGTAACTTAAGATTACTGCATGTTAACAAGATTAGAGAATACAAAGCGAGAGTTCAAACGTTTGGAGTTGTTTATGATATTGATGATGAATTTGGTGAGATATATGAAACGCCAACAGTTCCTGCTGTTGAGAAGAATGATGAAGCATTGGACAGAGTGAAGTTGGATTACTTATCTAAGAAGCAACAAAATCAACTAAAAGATATTTTACATCGACACAGAAGGTTGTTTTCTGGAAAACTAAAAAGAGCTAAAGTTGGTGAACACGTGATAAAACTGAAGGCTGAGGAGGAGAAGATGAAACCCAAAACTTATAAGATACCGGAAAACTTAAAGAGGAAAGTAGACGCACAGATAGACGAATTGTTAGAGTTAGGTCTGATTGAACCTGTTGTAAGTGAAATAGCACACCCAGTAGTATGTGTTCATAAAAAAGATGGAACACTTAGGTTATGCATAGATTTCAGAAGTTAGAATGCTCTTACCGTACCGGACGCATATCCAATGGAGAATATGATGGAGTTGAATTTCTTAGTAGGGAAGAAAAAATTTATTACTGTTCTAGATATGTTGAAAGGATATTGGTCTATACCAATGGAAGACAGCAGCAAACATCTAACAGCGTTCCGTACTCATAGAGGACAGTACCAGTGGAATGTATTACCATTTGGGTTAAGAAACGCTGCTGCAACCTACCAAAGAGCCATGTCTAAAGTGGTCCAAACTATATCTGGCTTTGCATGCGCGTATATCGACGATTTAGCCGTATTCTCTGATACATGGGAAGAACATTTAGATAATCTGGAAGAAGTTTTCAAAAGATTGGAGCATTTTAACTTCTCAGAGAATTTAGGAAAGTGTGAGTTTGCAAGACAACAAGTTAAATACTTAGGACATGTCATTGGTTCAGGTAGACATTCACCTGACAAAGAAAGAATAAAAGCGATTCAGAACTTAGAGGCACCAACGACCAAGAAGCAACTGAGAAGTGCATTAGGATTATGCAATTTTTATAGACAGTATATTCCAAACTTTGCAAAAATTGCTCTACCATTGACGGAGCTCACGAAAAAGAAAGTCCCTAATGAGATTCCATGGAGCAAGGAGGATGAAAATGCTTTCAAGGAGTTGAAGACAGCACTAAGTGGAATTACAGAATTGCAAGTCCCAGACATAAATAAACCATACTACTTGCATACGGATGCATCTCAGACGGCGGTCGGATGTTGTCTAGGTCAGTCGGATGGCGAAGACAACATTCATCCCATAGCTTTCGGGAGCCAGAAACTGAATCCAAGCCAACAAAAGTGGTCAACAATTGAGAGGGAAGCGTATGCTATTATTTGGGCTCTGAAAAGATTTGAAACTTTACTGTGCGGAGCAAAGATATTCTTACTAACCGATCATAATCCCCTAGTGTTTCTTACTAGTGCTGCATCCCAATGTCCGAGATTACAGCGGTGGGCGTTGGCAATTCAACGCCATGACATTGAAGCAAGTCACATAAAAGGATCAAAACTAGTTAATGCAGATGCACTATCCAGACTGTAAGTGTAAACCGTAGTTAAATAAGAACTTTTAGAAGAATTTAAGAATAATTGAACTTTAAACTTTATTTTTAGATGATTAAGTTAAGTAGTATATTTATGTAAAATGTAATGTGTTGGTTTTTTATGTAGTGTATAATCTTAAGATAGTGCTTAAGCAGTGTTTTTTTGTGGGTGTAACGTGTGACCCTTAGGTTGTTTTAGCCATATTTGATCTTCGGATCTAATATGACTCTCGGGGGGGGGGAGGTGTCAGGGTCACGCGGTAAATTTATTATATTACTCATTGGTGACGTCATGATGTAATGGTTTAAACGAGCTGCTTGTGTATCTTGTCTTTGGCAAGGAGCCAAAAGAATGTATTAGATAGATTTCTCTGGAATAAAATGGTGAATTGATGTTGCTCTGATGAGTTTAGTTTTCCTTTAGTATGAATTGGGTTCACAGCTGACAATATGTTAAATAGGACTTTTAGATTATTAGAATACAGAAAACTTTTCTGATTGAAAGTTGCTCCAACATTAATATAACCCCCTAACTTCAAAATTCCATAAAAGAAGCATATTCTTTTATATTTCTCATTTATAAATGAAAGAATCCATTCTCTCCCAGGATATAAAAAGTATTTAACTACTCAGTTTTTTTGTAATATACTCTAAAAAAACACAAGGGCCACTAGTGATTGATCCAGTAATTTTGAACCTTGGTCAAGAGACAAGGTAAACATCTGAGCTTGCACTCCGTACTTTAAATTCCCACACCACATAATCATGGAAGCATTGAGCCTCGACAGATTTAATTTAAAAACAGCCCCTCTATACACAGCAGGTTTTCTGTGGCACTAGGATCCAACAATGATGGCCACAAATTAAGTTTAATACCTAATAATATTAAATAGGCTTTAACTTATAATTCTAAGAAAAAAGCAAAGAAAAGAAAAACTATTTATCTATGAAACTTTTAAAGACACTTCCAAAAATGCCTATATGTGTTGCCATAAATTTATATGAAAACTAAGATATTTCTTACTGAAAATGTGCTTTTACAAAGACAACTTTATGTAGTAGTAGATAATTCTGAATATAAAACAATCTGAAATTATCTTTATAAAAAGAGATAAATAGTTACTTTTTATTTTTATGCAATCTAAAAAAGGCCATTGCTTAACTAAGAATATAATTTTTATAAAAAGGAGTATACATTTTAAAAAAAGATTTTTAAATTACGTAAACTTACTTGATGACTCCAGCTAAGTGAACTTGAGGAGAGGAAAGATCCAAATCGAGATCACCATTCAAATGTACATAGTCATTTTTATATGCAGAACAAAATGTACCGGATTTTTTTCTACAGAGGAGGAAAAAAATATAGCAAACTTGTTCCCGCATACAAAAATAAAAGTCAATTCCACCACAAGTTTCAAAATAAAGAACAGAAACTGAACAAAATTTTATAAATCTTATAAAAGCACTAAGTTATTTCATAAGATCTCAGTGTCATATATATATATATATAGATATAAAATCACTTCATATTCTTAAAAGTATTTCAATGTTAACAATTTATACATAGCTGATTGTATTTGTAAAGATTACAACAATTTATATTTGAGAGAAACAGATGTGATGACAAATGAACACACAAATACAAATTCACAAAATATTGGTTAAATATTTTGGTACATTAACTAAGTTTTCTTATATCATACTAACAACTTTATTTCAAATTCTAAGAAGAAAATTGTAGTTAAAATAATGAATATGTTAAGTTTTTTTTTAAAATAATAAATTACATCAGGTAAATTTTCTTTCTGCAAATTGCTTCTATTTATCAACCTTTCTCTTAATTTATGAGATACAGAAAGAAAATCTTCAAAATGTTGAAATGTTTCTATTGGATAAAATTGTTTTCTTTTTTAATGCTTTTTCCCTCATATAGTCAATGTAAATAATGAGGATTTCAAATCCATTTCATTATTTCAAGAAAGTATTCATTGTTATATAAAATAATGAATGTAAGCTTTTAGCATTTTGTAACACATCACACAGCAGAGTTTATTGGAAAAGAGTGGAATGAAATACATGAGAAAATGTTAAAACACATCTTTATCAGATAGTATTACTTTTTGAATGATTTTCTACAAAAGTGAATGTAGATAAACTTCTAGGATTTTCCTCCCCACTGTCCTTTTTTTTTAATAGTTATATATTTTTAATCTAATATTTAAAAAAAAAAAACGCAAAAAAGAAATGAGCAGTTGTTTTAATAGCTAACGGTTAGTATTTTTTAAATTCATTTTAAACGATAATGAATTTAAATCAATATATATTTTTAAAAAGCTTAAGCAACAGTTATCCCATTGTTTATTACTAGATTAATTATGTAATGATAAAACTGGGTAAGTTACGACTTTTTAAGCTAACGGTATGTAACGATTGATCGGTAAATGAAAATTCCAAACCCATTTTATTTTATTTTCTTAGAAAGTAATTTTTCCTGATTGCTTTAAATTAATATTTATTAAGAAAAGTAGTATTGTGTTTTTTGAAAATCATTAATAGAAAATAGAAATTTGAAGATAGTGCATATCTCTAGGAAAAAAGTTTTACACTTGAAAAAGCCTGTGTGATGACGAGCCAAACAAAAGGAAAAGAAACCTGTCAGACAGGAAGAAATTTCAAAAGAGGCAATTTTAATGGCATCACACACATACTATAGTGCTGACATTAGAAGGAAGGGAAAATTCCCATGGTAAAAAAGTTATACATTCAAGAAAGCCCGTGAAATGCCAGGCCCAAACCAAATCACTACAAATAATAATTTCTATTAAATTATAGAAGAAATCAATATAAATTGGTACATTAGTCTGAAGAAAAAAATTCATTTTTACAAAGTTCTTATAGCTTGATTACAAAACTAGCAATTTAACCCCTTGACATGTACGAGAAATTATTTATTTCATGTGCTATTGTAGATTTTGATGTCTCTAAAATATCAAGAACAATCTCTGTCAAAAATTGTATGTCATTTCTGTTCTGCTTTGAATGTTCAAGGCTTTCCTCCTTTAAATGGTACTCAAAATCTGCACTCAAAAGGAAAAGGTGCATGACATTCTGTTTTATTTTATGTCAAGGTATTTACAATTAAAATGGCAGGAGTGTAGATTAATGTGGCCCTTGGATTTGACGAGATGTTTTAGATTTCGTGGCAAAATAACCATTTCATTCTGGGACAATTTACTTTGGTAACCAAGATATGAAATGTAGAATTATTCTGATAAGATCTTGTGTTTTCAATACTTGATTGTTACTCATAATTTGAAATTGGCATGCATTTTTAAAAAGACAAACAATTCTTTTTAGAATAAAATTCATTGTTCTTGATTAAAAACTTTATCAAAGCTTTGGTATACATTGCAAATTTATACCCAATTTTCTTTTTATGAGCTTGCCTTCAGTTTTCCCTGAACAGTATAATCAAGACGCATTTCATTTCTTTTCTTAGATTAGTTTTGAAATGCAAAAGAAAATGTGCGATACAATGATGCACCACTAAAGGTTTGATTTTAATATTCAATGTTCAGTTTGAGAAAACAACAAGCATTGAAATGAGAAATTTGAAAATACAGCAAAACAGGAGTTAATAAGCATCATATTAGGAGATCTGTGAGAAAAAAAATATATAAAAAAATAAATTAGGCTTGATCCAGAATTCATAAAGAATCAACATATTAATTCTAAAAGACATCAGTGATTTTAATTCTTTTGATATTATCTCAAATTACAAGTTTCTTGAGCAAAACTAAAATCCAATTCAATCACCTCATTCTAGATTCAATTTCATTCTATTCTAGATTCAATTTCATTCTATTCCACATTTTTCAGTTTCATATGGAAAGGTATGGACAAAAGCAATTTGAGTGGTACTATATCTTTCTTGGCAATATTAAAAAGGTTTCTTTTCTAGGAATGAATTGGAATTCTAATGGAAGGCAAGTCTTGTTAAGAAATAACACGATTCTTATTACTTAGTATAGTACAAAGTACTACATTAATTCAGTACATTCTGATAAATATCTCTTATAAATGTTGAAATTTATATTTTACATTGCTATTATTTGATTTAGATAATAGTATGGTGAGGCCTTTTTTGCAGTTAACAGAAAAATTACCAGTTTCTCCAAAGGGCCCCCTAATCTAAACTTTAACCAGTTAAAATATATACAGAGAGAAACTTCAATATCAAGCATACTTACCCAGATTGAGGTGCAAAGTTAGTATCAAGGCTTAATTTCAAACCTTTAACAAACTGGTTCTCTACAGAAAGCTCTGTAGCTAAAATATTATCAGTATTCCATTTTTCTTTAATGGTAACACCTAAATTAAAAAAATTCAGAGATATAAAATACATACAAAAATAGTATAAAATGTAAAGCATGAAAACTATATTGTAAATAATGTTCTGTAAAAATACGTATAGAAGTATGCTTGTAAGAAAACCTCCATGAAATATCCATACAGTACATGTAGATTAAATATACCTTGATAAATCAAATAAAAACTTAGCTTTAAGCATTCTACTTGATTATCTTTTTAAAATTTAAGACTTTAGATGCAATATATTATGAATAAAATTTATTTCATTACCTAAATTTATTAATAGTATATTCTGATTGCCAAAGAGCTAGGTCACTAGTAAAATTTTAAAAAAAGCTCATTTCAAGCACATAACTGTCAATTGCATATTCAATTTTGCAAAGCTGGTTTCACATTTAGCAAAACTGGTTTTTGCATGCTATCCGAGAAAAAGGGAATTAATTTTTTTAAAAAAGCCTACAGGATCAATCTAACACCATTTTAATAGATCTAACACATTGAATTTATATGATGGTGCAATTAATAGACTAAAAGAAAACTATTGTTTTGAATCTTTATTCTTAATTCTGATATGAGATTTCAATTTGAAAACACATTGAAACTTGTTACTATTATGTATTTACATATATGTATGCAATACAAATTTGCTTTGCAAATAGTCATTCTTCTGTAACAGTTGCCAAACATTACTAACATGATTCCAAAACATAAGTACTTAAATTTTACCACAAAAGGATGCTAGATAAAATTTATGATAATTTTCAATGGTAAAAAGCAAAATTGTATAAGTTCAGTTCAATAGGATATACAAAAACAAAAAAAAGCAAGATTTTTAAATTCAAATGTAATCAGAAAGCATATTGGTATTTTCAATATAAACTTGGAAGACTACTGAAATTATTTAGCTTTCTTTGAATGTGCCACTGTAATTTAATTGAAGTAGAGCATATAATATAGTAGTTATTGAGCAGATAATCTACATATAATATGAGCTAATATAAGACACTGCAAGCATAAATGAAAATGATTAGATA
>BMAO01032564.1:0-66468 GCA_019973975.1 Trichonephila clavata | reverse complement strand
CCCTTTGGTATTAAAATCGAAGTTATTGAATTAGTGTCTTCTAGTCCAATAGCCGAATTGAATTGTAGCGGTTCTCCTTTAAATTATTGAAGTATGGTCATGAAAGTTGTATATCACGTGAGAAGCTACGGATTAGTTTCTGGTCCAAGAAATACAATATTGTTTTGATATGAAGTAATATTTTTCTACCTTTCTCTATGTCTCTCTTTCCGGTAAAATTTTATTAGGTACCTTGAATTCATATTTTTAGGTATGAATTAATGTTTCTGTCTTGATATGAATTTGTATAATTGTCTTGATTAAATCTAATTCTGGAATTTATAGCTCTTATACGTGTACAAAGAGATACGCTTCACAATAAAATAATGAAATAATACAAAAAAATGTAATGAAGAAACTATAAAATTAGAGAAATGATTTTCTTAAATTTATTGTGATGAGAGGACACCTTCTAAATGGTAACAAAAAAGTACATTAAACCAGCGTTTCTCTAAATGTGGGGTGCGCCCCCTAGAAGGTTGTGATAATTCAAAGAAGCGGGCGCGAGCATGTCGAAATGTCGAAAATAAAATATTATTCAAAAAAAAAATATTATTAATTTACTGAAAGGAAGTAAAACGAAATATATTCTGACACAATAAAAAATAAAATACACATTTACACTGATATAATATACTTATAAATGTATATGTACTGTTCACTGAATTTGATAATTAATTTAACAATACCAAGTTAAGAACAAGTTTAACCATTATCAGTGGCTCCATGGGATTGTCCTATATACAATTTTATTCAAAATTTAATGCTTATCTTAAAAACTTGTACAGTTAGTAATTAAATTCGTATTGTAGATTTACGTCAAAGTACATTATTATTGAATTCAATACATTGTTATTGTTTATATGGGGGGGGGGCTCGAAGAAAATTATGACTGAAAATTGGGTCGTTAGTATTGAAAGTTTGAGAAGCACTGCATTAAACAGCTTCTTTAGTATTAAATTTTACAATAGCCTACAGTGACAACTTAGAAAATTGATGAGTTGAGCGAGACTTAAAAAAATAATTTATTTATTTATTGCGTCTATAGTTATTAATTACAATATTTACATTTAAATACAAGTTATTCAAACTATTGAGTATTTCAATACCTCAGAATATTTTATTGGTGATTCAGGAAGCAAAACAAGTCTCTTTTCGAGTGACCTCCCCACCCAACAGAGAGCAGAGAGAAGGCTCTCTGCTCTCTGTTGGGTGGGGAGGTCACTTCTTGCACTTCTTATTTCATTCGAGGTTCGGTCGCAGGTGGAGTGCTGTTTTACTCATGGCCATCGGTTGTCGACGTGATGTCGGATGAAAGGATCCTGCAATATTTTAGAGGTGTGGATATGAACGGCGTAACGTTATCTGCATAGGAATGCCGACCTTGCAGCTATGAGGTTGGAAAATTTTACTCTACCTTCGAAATTGCAGTGCAGGATAAAATGGGCGACGGAACAAAGCTTGGATTAGACTGATTTGATTATGCATGGAGAAATAGATTAAGTGTTATGAAATGTAGTGCATCGTACTATTCACTACTCAGCGTTATCCTTTTAATATAGTTATCTTTTTTATATATATTTTTATAATGTAGAAAAATAATTTTATTTTGAGTCTAAAATCCTCTGACCAAAATTGTTATTTTCCAATTTATCTGAAATTCAACCCGATTGTGGCCATATTAAATTTTGAAAAATCCTTTATCCTAATTTCCATACTATAGAGCATCTTTTTCTCATTGTTAGGTTCCGATCAATAACAATTTTTTTCCTCAAGATCTTTTTTTCCTAACCAAGATCAATTCTAATGCCCACATATTCTGAAGTAATCGGCATTAAAAGGTTTCATCTTTATCTCACAATGAATTAACTCTATTATTCACTTAGTACTATCTAAAGTAGTTAAACGAAATATGCAAATTTCTTAATTTTGAACACCTATGTATATTGTAAGTTAGTTTTATCTAACGAAGTTTGTTTATTTTAATGATATTATTTACCTCAGCAAAAAAAAATGGATTATGAAAAAAAAAAAAACCTTTTGGATGAGTATCTAAAAATGAAAGCGATACTAAATTTCGAAAAAAAATTAAAGAAAAGAAAGTAAATTTTCCATTAGTAATTCATCTTCAAAATAAGGCTTTGCAGCAAAAAAAATTTTAATGGAATATTACTTGTCGTTTCAAAGATTATTTAGTTTTGAAATTTATTCAGCAATAACCACTTTAAAAACTTTTTAAGATTATAAAAATGGAATAATAACATCGGAAAAATGTTTTTGAAAGAGAGAAAAAGGTAAATTATTGGATGGTATTGAATATGAATTTTTTTGTCATGAAAAATACATATAATGATGTAATTTAAATCTGAGAAGCATAAAAATATCTTTTTTAAGCTTATAAAAAAACTACATCTCATTATACGAAATTTTTAACAACCATTGCTCCTTTGATGTAAATTTTCCAAGCAATTATAGATATTCAATATTTTAGAAATAAATAAGGATCTCTAGTTTTTTTTTACTTGAAGACATAGACATAGGCAATTAAATGCATATTATTTATTATTTAGTTAATTGTGTGCATATTATTGATTAATTTTCATAAGCTTATTATTTAAGTGCATATTATTTATTATAATTTTTATTGTGAAGTAACTAACAAGAAAAAGAAAATAGCTTTTTCAAAAAATTATTCCTTTTTCTTGGTATTAGTTTCCAATTAGGACCAATAAAAAATCATAATTATCTTAAATAATTAACATTAAAATATTACTCAATGTTTGAAAAGATGAACTGTTTGCTTAGAGATGAAAAAAATGCACAAAAGTTATGACCAAAATAAAAAAAAATTTAAAATATATATCCTCAAAAAAATGAAAATAAATAGTTTTTGATCTAATATATTAAATATATACTTAGGATTTTTGAGTGTACTATTTTCTCACTAATCAACTTAATTATAGTATATCTATGAAGACATTGCCAAGAAGAAAGAAAATTAATAATGTATCAGATATCATAATTATCTGATGAAAGTGAGAAACATCAGGGGAAAAAATGATCGTACTTTCATTAAAAGAAAACAAAGTATGTAGCCTGTCAAAGCTTATGAAAAATGATAATGCACCTGGTTTAAATATAAACCGTAGTTAAGTTGTTATCAGCACCACTTGGCATTCGAGATTTCTATGAACTGATAATAATTTCAAGAACTGATCTAGCATCTATAGATGTAACATCTTAATTAATCCAAATATTTTTTTCTACAGTATATTCCAATAAACAACAATATGGATATATTCAATAATAATAATTTTTTGTTTAATTTTTAATTATATACCTATATCATTCTAAATGAAAATGTTTAAGCAATTGTGTGTATCATCCTAAAATGGTTATTACTTTAAAAATTCAAATACGGATTTGAGAACACCATCTACTCAAATCTTCAATTCTAAAATGTGGCCGCGGTAGCCAAGTGGTCTAGGCATCGGATCGTGGCTAGCATGTCATGAGTTCGATCCCAGTACCACTGAAGACCCTCCGTGTAGGGGAGCGATGCACGTAAAATTTGTCGAGAGCTCAAACGTCCTCCCGTTGGTGTGGTAGTTACTAGAGGGGGTGCCAGCTCAGGTGTCGTCCGCGTCACTTGACCAAGGTTCAAAATTACTCGGACCGTCCCCAAAAGCCCTCGTGTAGCTGAACAGTGAGACGTTAATATTCACTCATCAATTCTAAAATTTCACTTCATACAATTAACTTCATTTTGAAATAAAGAACTCCAAAGCGTTACAGTAAAACTTCTACAAACAAAATTTGGAAATTTTTCTAGCTGAACCGCTTTCTTTTCCTTTTTTTTAAAATTTTTCATAAGCCGTTAAACCATTTCTTGAAATCGGTTAACACTTTAGCTGTCTGTCCAGAGACAGTGCTTAATGTGAAGTGATATCTCAGTAGCTAGTCACGCGTTCGCGCGTGAAGTGTTTCATCTTAATGTTTATTTTAAGTTTAAATCAGCAATATTGTGGTTGGGCTTCTCTAGTGTTGTTGACGAGAAGTAAAGGTTAGAAACTAGTTTTAAATATATGTTGTTTCGAATTTACAACTTTATTAGTTAATAACAAAAATCTGCAGTATGTATTAAAGAGATAGTTCGGCAGGGGCTTCACACGCCTTCCTCCAAAAAAGATAACGATGTATTCTTATAAGTCTTTAACAGATAAAGAAATTGCAAATTTATTGGCTAAGCTTTCGAATGAGTGTCCGAATGATGCTAGTTAGAGCAGCGCCACTTTGTATTGAAATATATATATTTGTCGAGTACAACTTCTCATGAATGTTAAATTTTGATTAATTTAATATTTTTGAAGAATTTGGATTATTTAGTAAAAATATTTTCATTACAATCTCTGTTCTTTTTAAATAAAAACATTTTTTATGTTTGTTTTATCGCATAATTTTGTAATTTATCGTTTGCTCTTTCAAGATAATAATAATTATTTAGTTTTTAATAAACTATATTTGAATACTGTAGTTTAAAAAAGGGATAATTAAAGATAGAACATTCTTAAAAAACTTAAAACAACATTTATAAAAAATATAATATGTTTAGAAAAAATTTTAAACTTGCTCAAAATTAGTTTAAAATAGTTTTTCACTAAAACATAATCACTCGAGGCTCGTAAATGTGTACAAAAAATTATAGTTCTTCGGTTTTTTTGCTAAGTTTAAATTTATTATTACAGCTTTTTAAATCCTTTCACAATTAAAAAAGAATCTAAATTTCCTTAAACTGAGCATTAAGTAATATATAAATAGAATGAAGATAAAAAAAAATTCAAAAAGGATTCAAAGACAGAACAAAAAGAAAAAATCTTTAAAAGACTACTTTTTTTCAGAAATAAAAAATGTTATTAATTAATAATACTTTATTTTCCTTCTTTTCTCGCTAATACATTTAATTTTCTACTGGCTAGGGACTCATTTATAAAAATGCCTCTTACTATTTACATTAGCGAAGATTATTTATGATGTACTATTTCTGTGTATATTGCATTTTTAAACGAGCATATGATATAAATTAAACTTAAATTTTTAATTAGTATTTAATATCTTTTTAAATTTATAAAATTAATAACAACAAATCTATAAACATTTTAGGCATGATATTTTTTGCCGTGCTTTAACATTTATGCTGCATCTTTTATGACCCCCCCCCCCTTTTCATTTGTGTGTGCGACTAAAAAGAATAAAAACACTTTAAGATTTCGAATTTCTTTTGATTTGCCAACTAAATGAATGTTCTGAGAAATTTATTAAAAATTCTATTAGGAAAGAGCCCTTAATTTGTTTTTAATTACACTATAATCTTCTTAACATGACGATATTTTTTTTTTATTTCACAAAACTTATTATTACTACATTTATAATACATAAATATACAGAAGATACAATTTTGGTTTATTCAAATAGTGTAAAAAATTATTTTTGAAATAATTTCGATAAACCCAAAATAAATGCATAGATATAAATTGGTTTAACAAAAAAAAATCGAGAAAAAATATAGAATTACAATGCATGTTATATAAACATTAATAAAGAAAGCCTATATTTCCTGTAATACAAATATCTTATTTATAAGAAACCGTTAATTCCTCTTCATAACACAAATAATATGTATAATAAATTTAATTTTGCATTTCTAAATTATTCTTTGTTAGTATAATAACAAATTACGAATATATTCTATTATGGATAATATTAAAAACATCTTGCCCTTTCTGTAAGCATATCTGTACATTTTTTTTATTATAAAACCCAATTTTTTTTTTGTATAACAACTCTTCATTTTCTATCCTACATTCATTGGATAAATGCATTAATATATTAAAATAATGAATATTCTGAGTATATAAATAAATATTGCAGAAAATCAAAATTTAATAAATGAATTTATTTTGCAAGTAAATAATTTATGTTCTATTAAATATTGTACAAAAAGTTTAAGGAATACGGAAAAAATGCATAATCAACAAAAAAGGAGTATTAAAATATTCTTAAATGTGAAAATTTTATGATATAAAATTGAAATTCATGAATAAAACATCGAAGAATACATGAATACAAAGTAGGATTTAGGTTAAACGCCCACACAACAAATCATACTTTTTAATAACGTGGTATTTCTGACTGTCATAAAACAATCAAACACGTTCGTTATAATATCAGTCTAATTAAGCTAGTACTATAAGAGCAGCTAATAAGTCTCATTAAAATATTAAGATACAGTAGAGTCCCGAAAACTCAACCTAATGGGGACCGACGAATGGTCGAGTTTGTGAAAATGCCGGGATATCGAGAATGGAATTAAATATGAATAAGTGTGAATGTTCCCTTAGAAAATATTGTATTGTGAGCTTGGGAATATAACAGAAAATAAATTGTTCAAATAACAATGAACATAGGAAAATCTTTTACTATTAGTACTATTTTATGAAGGAATAGAGCATTTACTACATGAAAAGGAAAATTAATGAATGCATAGTATACAGTACCTGATCAGACACACCTCAGAAAAATACATTATACAAGCATAAAGTTGTCTTTAATGAAAATAAAGTAACCTACACTCATGTCCATAAATTAAGGATAATGAAGTTCAGGCAAAGAAAGAGACAGAAGTAAAACAAATTTGACTTATTTGTAAAGTCTATTTATTAAACAAAAGGTAAAGAGCAAAAAAGATCTTATATGTTTGACATAATTAATAAAAATTGCGAATTTTACTCCCTGGAGCAAACTCAAAAAAGAACCTATTTACAAAAAATAGTATAATATGGTTAGTATAATGGTTAATACGGAGTATGTCTCCCGGACGATGCAATACAGGCCTTACAACGCCTACGCATGCTGAGTATCAAATTATCAATCTGATCTTGGGGAATATTACACCACTCATCAAGCAATGCCCTCCGAAGTTCCGGTAGACAGGTGGGAGGGGGTTGACGGGCTGCAATTCGTGGGCCAAGCATATCCCACACATGCTCTATTGGATTCAAGTCCGGTGAGTATGCTGGCCAATCCATACGGGTGATATCCTCCGATTGAAGGCATTCGTCTACAATGTTTGCACGGTGAGGATGGGCGTTGTCATCCATAAACAGAAATTCAGCACCCATGGCACCCCGAAACAAACGTACATGTTGTTCCAGAATGACATCCCGATAGATGTGGCCTGTCATCGTTACACTCTGAACATGCAGGTCAGTCCTGGAACCAAGAATAATTCCTCCCGAAACGAGCCCTCCTGCACCACCGTAACGGTGTCGTTTAATGGTGTTCTCTTGGTGGTAACGGGTACCTGGCGCTCTCCATATGAAAGTCTGCAAACTAAACCTGTACTCGTCGGAAAACATCACACAAGACCACTGTTGAGGTGTCCACAATGCATGCTCTCTACTCCAGGTTAATCGCAGGCGACAGTGAGTTGCGGTAAGGGGAACACATCTGACAAGCCTACGAGCATATAGACCAATGTGCCCTAAGCGTCTGTACACGGTCTGCCTTGAAACTGTTGTACCGGTAGCTGAAGAGAGCTGACGAGACAGGTCTGATGCTGTGATCCATCTGTTTCTTTTGGCAGTAACTGCCAAATACCGGTCCTCATTCGGCGTTGTAACTCGGGGGCGACCTGTGCTGTAACATCTACTCACATTACCATCATCTTGGAATCGTTGCCAAAGCCTGGAGATGACACTCTGGGCGATTCCAAGTTCCTCAGATACTTCCAGCTGGGTACGTCCACATTCCAGTCGTCCGATAATTCTACCACGTAAACAATCATCCAAATGCTTCCTTTGTGCCATAACTATGCGGTTATTGCACTGAAAGGCTTTTAAAGCGCTTGTGAACAATTTTACTTCTTTGCCACCATTCCTTATATACCCCTCTCTTACACTCTCTCATTGTGACGTACTGTTCGCGCCATCTGGTGGTTTCCTGTAATTTGTATATTCTTCTTCGAGATGTGTGTGATAATTCTACAGGGGAAATTTTTATTTTAGAGTTCAATTTCTGTATGATTCTGAATTGTCCTTAATTTATGGACATGAGTGTAGTAGTAAAAACTGCCTACTCTTGTTTAAGAAAATGCGTAATGTGCTGTTGTCATCCGTACTGCATTATACGTTTTGCTGCTTCATCACGAAGACGTTGAAGGAATAGTTAATCTGTTACCGACGCACCTTGTTGTTCAAAATACAGAAGGGCGGTTTCAACAACCTTTATAGATGAGTACGAGTCTCACAATCTCGAGGTGCCCTAGGGATCTTTTCCTTTTCCCAAGGGGTTTACTGTCTTTGGTATACACAGGTGTCACGAACTCGAGGTACCCTAGTAATCCTATTCAATTTTCTCGACCCTTTTTCTTTTCATTCAATTTTCCCTTTTCTTCTTTTCACGTCTAGACTGCACACAATTGTTTTGAAATGTACTTGTACACAATTATTAGTTAATTTGTTTTTATTTGATTACTTCTCTATTATTAATAACATATTTTAATTTCATTTTTGTATTGCATTAAATTAGTTTCATTTTCACTTAATTTTTTCCCAATTATTTCGATTTTTTATTGCTTATTTGTTATTTGTTTTTTACTAACACCGTTGGTTTCTCAACCCGCATGTTTTTCCTGTGTGGCGTCTCATAAGGAGGAAAATGGCGTCCTGAGGATACCTTTCAGTTCCCTTTCGCCCACGCTTCGCTGTAACGGGAGGTAGGAGTGATCCCACTTCTGTCAATTGGCTGGTAAAAAGTCTCTTCGGGGACATTGCTGTAGGGTTAGTGCTGCAGATAAGGTGTGTTGCGTTTACCCGTTGAATCATCGCCCTGATGCTGCTGTACAATATCCTGAGTATACACCAGTTAAACGCCGAGCCTGACTATTGTCAGTTGACCGGCACACTGCCTCCCTTGTTGAACTTAGTGGTGGGGGGGGAAGCACGCTAGGATGAAGTTTGTTTCGCGCCTATTGATCCGAATCAGCTGTGCCGGGTAAAGACCTTGTTTTACCATACTTAAACATTCACGCTTTTTAATTTTATCTTTACCAAATAACAAAACATCACGAAAATCTCCGTTTGTCGTTCACAAAGCTTAAGTAAGATTAGGTGGAGAACCAAAATCTATTAAAAAACTACGATCCTGTGACATACTTATCGATACTACATCTGTATCGTTTTTGCAGGCGAAAATCTTTTTAGATTCTCCACTAATAGTTAGTCCCCACAGATCTTTGAATTTTGTCGAGGTGTCATCTCCGAACCAGATCTTTTGTATGCTTCTGAGACAGAAATTATTGAGACTTTCTGACCAGGGTGTTACCCAGGTTGGAAGAATTACAATAAAAAAAAGAGTCGTTATTTATCTCCACTAAACCTTTAATTTAACTTTCAATAGCCCTAAATTATCATCAGTCATTAAATCTGGATACATAAATTGTAAAATATGCCTGTATATTCTTAATCATCTGCGCTGTTTTAAGTATCAGAGGTTCGGACATTCCAAACTTCCTGCCGCGGTCATTTGGCCTGCTCGTGATGTGCGACCGCTGGGTATTCTTCCCCAGATTGCATTCTAGAACCAAAATGTTTTAATTGCTCCGCGTCCCGTCCATCAGATTCAAAATTATGCCCAAAATGGAAATTTGAAAAAGAAATTCAGGAAATTAAATTCAAGAAAAATGTCTCCCATTTAAAAGCACCCAAACTAATAGTTCCTCAGTTATCCCAAACACATGCTCAAGTTACAAAACTTACAGCTGTATCCACAACTACCCAAACAGATCCAAATGTAACAAATATAATCTGCCCACCTTCGCAATGTCTGAAACCCGTATCTCTTCTGCAAATATGATGCCCAGTACATCGCACTCAAAACCTGCATCTTTTCATCAACTCAAACCCATCTACTTCTTTCCACATATTCAGTAATACTAAATATACTAATTGAATCTGATTTACCAATATCCATTTCTACTACTACTATTACTACTAGCCCTGACAATAGCCTAAATACTTCTGCTTCCTCTTTATCAACTGAAGCCCGCCTGTTTTCTACAACTTCTGATAAATTTGCCACCAGTTCCCTTACCAGAGACTGCCATTACTACATTCAATAGTGAACCTTCTAATACATCTAAAATACCAAAGAGTTTAAAACAAAATTTAAAAAATAGAAGGAAACACACAAAAGTACAGAAACCAGAATTCGAAATAAAATAGAGACCTTGCACGCCCAAGTAATGCATGTTTCATTATGACTCAGAAGACGAGGATATGATAATATAGGTAAAAAATTAATGGTAGCGACGCTGGCTGCTGTGCCGTAGGGCCTGGGTTCGAATCCCGTAGAAGACATGGATGTTTGTAAATATGTAGTGCCTTCGCCGCATGGGGGGTACTCTAAATAGCCGTCGAGCCGCAAATCCTCGCGTGTGGTTGGTGGAAGAGAAATTGAGGTGGGAAACCCCTTACCACTCCCAGGGTGTTCTCCCTCAAAATTGGGGTGGAACCGAGCCAAAACGTACTGTCACCTGCATGGTGCTCAAAGCTACGGCTAACGACAGGTGTACAATATAGCCCGATGCCATGATGAATTTCGTGGGCCTCGATCTGACTACGTCAGACAGGTGGCATTAGCAACAGCAACAACAAGAAAAATTAATGGATGCTCACATATGGTCTGGTTTCTCACATTTCATGACTCCTACCAGAAAAATTAAAATTTACAAAGGAAATTTAAAACATTAAATATTGTGTTTTGATGTAAAGCATGAATTTAAATGACTTTCGATGTTTTTAATTTCACTTTTCATCATTTTATTATGAAGGTCACTCTGAAATTTTTGAGATACTCCTAAGTTTTTAAAGTTATATTTACAAAATTTTAGGAGTGCTCAAATTAGTCTCCTACAGCATCAATGCACTTTTTCAGACTTATTTTCCACAGATTAAATGCCTCAAGCCATTCATTTCTTGGAATTAATGAAAAAATGCATTTATAGCCACATCAATACATCAATCCCTTATTCTGAATGAAATCGACGTCTACGTAAGTTCTTTTTTAGTTTTAAAAATAACCAAGAGTCACACATAGCTAGGATCTGGAGAATAAGGGGAATGCTCTATCACTTTAATTTGTTTTTGCTTAAGAAACTCAACATTAATCTCGTTGTATGGGAAGATGTATTGTCATGGTGAAGCATTAGTCCCAAACATTAACATTTTGGAGAATTTCTGGAAGACATTTAGTGATATACCAGTTTGCTGTTACTGTCATCTGTCCTTCCAACTTGATGGCCTTGACCAATCCCGTACTTCTGAAGAAAACTGCATACATTATTTTTTTCATTGCTCGTTGTCTTTTCACCATTGTTGGCGTCGGATCAACTTCAAAGACCCATATGCTGCTTTTTTCACGTGTTGGAACGTCAAAAAACGGTATGTACGTTTCATCACCCATCACAATTTTAGAAATGATGCGGTATCCACCATCATTTAGCAATTTAAGGGTTTCTTTACTTATTCATGACACGCTGCTATTTTTGGTGCTCAGTTAGATTATGGGGAACCCAACGGCAAACTACTTTTTTCATATGTTATTCTTCATGAATAGTTTTGTGTATGGCTGCGGGTCCAATGTTAAGTTCCTTTTGTATCATTTGGTAGGTACAGCGAATTTCATCCATTAACATGTTTCGTATGGTAGACACATTATCCGGGATTACTGCCGACCCGCGGCCTCTTCCTGTGTGTTCTTCATCCTGAAGAGAATTGCGACCACGGCAAAATTCTTTAAATCTTTTGAATATATTAGCACGACATGGAAATTCATCCCCAAATGCTAATTGGTTGGCTGTTGAGCGTATTCCTCTTGATTTAATCCAGCTTTAAAATCATAGAAAATTATAGCACGATAATGTTTCACGTCAACTCCAGTTTCTCTTCTGTCTAAAATTTATTCTACGCTAAACAACTTGAAGTAAATCATTAAAAAGTCGTCTGCTCTGCTAAAATACTTTGGGTTTTCAAATTAAACCTTTAATTTTTTTGCACCTCCTCGCCTGATCGTATCTCAAAAATTTCAGAGTTACCCTCGTATAGCGTAATAATTTATACTTAAATTTTTAACACGATTTTAATGAATTTTAATTCTTAAATATACATTATTCATGTCATTAATTAAAATTTTTAACTTTGTTTTTAAAATCTTTTTGAAAGTTTAAACAAATGCTTGGCGCAATATAGCCGAAATCGGCTCTTGCACCAATAATCCCCAAAATCACTCACTCACATTCAGTAGTGAATAGTCCCTCACTAAGTGATATTCTAGGAGTTTGTAGGGTATCCTCAACACTAACATCTTCAGCATTTTCCGGCATTTTTATAGAAACTGTGACAGCAGTAATAATTTCTGCATCGAACATAAATCCATGGCAGCATCAATCTGAATCTTTGACCTGCAAGGATGTGGCCGAATTATCCAAACTGCCGTAATACCTGGTTTTCAAGACTATGCTGTATTCGTAAAATTTAGAGGCTTTATCTCCATTAACATTTAACAGCAATAACATGTATCAGGTTTTCACGCACAATTTTTCCCTTAACTAGCCTCTGGGTTTCTTTATAACGTTGTTTTGCATGCGAACTTCACCTTGGAAAGGAGCCTGATTTTTACAAATAGGCATTTCTATTTAAATAGGTCTAAAAATAAGAGAGTGAAGATTTATCTCAGAACACCACGAGATGTCAGTGGACGGTACCGGAATTGTCAATAGCCTCACTGTGAGATTAACTTAGGAGATGGTCCTGAATCATTCTACTCGTGTATTCTTCAACTATAGATAAGTTTAATATATATTTCATTGGGGCTCAGTTAGGTGAAACCACCGAATAGAGGGGGTGGATGCTTGTTAAATCTGTCGAACTCTAAGTGGCATGATGTGGTAGTTTGTTGAGGAAATGCAAAATCAGCAGTCGTCCTTGTCACTTGTTCAAGGTTCAAAATTACTAGGTCTGTCACCAATAGCCTAGCCCTCGGTACAGCGACGTTAATATAACTCTCATTCACTCTCGTTTAGGTGAACCACTCCCCGCGTATAAATAGTTTTGATATTTTGGTTAAGGGGAGAATAAAAAACTTTAAAACCTTTAATATGTCCGTAATTTTTCCTGATCCAATAATGCCTGTGAGTTCGAATCCGCTTTACAAGCTTATTACCAATATATATAATAGTACTTTTGGAAGTTAATATTTAAGTTGGTAAGCATTAAACAGTTTGACTTTTCAGAAGTAATTACAAATTTATAATTTCTTTTAAAACTCTTTGTATATCAAGCAGAGAAAAATCGAGATACGTACAGATAAAACATGATGTTATTGGTTAACTCTTTATATACTGACGTTACTTATAAGTACCACACACTTTAAAATTACATAGAAAAACCATTTCTACGAATACTTTAACGATACTTAGCAGGAAGATGCTTTTAATTCCACTCTTCAAGGATATATTGCATCACGGGTTCCCACGATTTCTATGATGAGTATTTTAGCGGCGAAGGCGAAAGGTTGAAAGGTGAAGGTAAAAGGTTTTTGAAACCAAAGTTGCGTTTTCAGTTGACATTTTGATGGGATTGCGAAGATTGTTATTTTTGTCCCGAAAAGTAGTTAATGTCAAAAGGTAAATGTCTTTTTGTTTGTTTGTTAGTTAAAACCTTAGAAAACGTTTGACTATTTATTTTAAATGAATAGTGTGTATAATTAATTTTACAGTTGAATAACTTTGTAGTAATTATAAGGACTGACGTTAAAGCAAGGACTTTTTTTTCTACTCCGTGTAGCTTATTTTTGTTTTTCGTTGTGTTGTAGCGTCATTACTTTAGTGAAATAAAGTTACGCTTTTTTGGCATTTCTTTTTTGTTTAACCTATTTATTTTATTGTTTTATTTTAACGTTTTCAAAAAATTTTGAACTTTGAATTTCGGCATCTTTTTTTTTTTTTTTTTTGCCAAACAATAAAATATCTACTTTTTACTAAAAAGTTAACAATATTTTAATTTCTTTATGTGCAACTGAGATTTAACAATAAAATAAGGCTTTCAAGGTGCTATTATTGTTTTTTCCCTTTTCATAAAATCTCTGGAAAAAAGATGTTTAACCTTCAAGAAGTTTTGGATTTATTGCAGAACCTACCATCTGAGATCAGTGATGAACTAGCAGATGATTCTTCAGATGAAGAAGTCCCAGAAAATAATCTCCTGGAATTTTCTTGGGATTTTTAAGAAGACGATCAAGAGACTGAACAAAACTCAAGGTGAAGTAGATCATGTTCAGAAAATACATTACTTCCTACCCAAGAATGCCTCAATCAAAACATCACACAAAACGCATAACGTGTAATGATTTTTTGTGTATTATTGAAAAGAAAATTTGTTTCTTTGAATATCATCAAATTAAGTTTATGTGCTTTTATGTCTAAAAAAAGTAAATAAATTTTTAAAGATCTACGTTTTGTGCTGTAAAATATTAGCGTTCTCTGGTTATGTAGCATTTTTAAGAGTTAAAACTCCGTTAAAAAATTCATATGGTCATTTGTATAATGAGAATATTTTCAACCTCTGTGTACTAACAGTGAGTGAGTGAGTGATTTTGGGGTTTATTGGCGCAAGAGCCGATTTCGGCTATACTGCGCCAAACATTTGATTTAATATCTGTGGTCTAGACGGGAAGAGAAAGAAAGAATGAATTGAACGACAAGAAAGATGATCGAAAATAGAGAAGGATCACTATGGTATCCCGGGTTCGTGAAGCCCATGTTTACCAAAGACAGTAAACCCCGTGGGAAAAGGAAAAGATCACTAGGGCACCTCGGGATTGTGACACCCGTACTCACCTAAAGAAGGTGAGCCCCCTGAGGGGTGTGTACTAACAGTACTTTAAAGTACCAATTAAATTAATTAGCTCTTACAGATTAAAATATTAACAAAGCTGAATATTTTATTTATGTGTATCCTTTAATTTTTGATGCAGTGACTCAAAAAATATTGCAAGAAAATATTGTAGTAAATCAAAATGTGGTAGATAAAGGGTTAATAAAAATTGACTTCTAACGGCAGTTTTTTAATCAATATTTCTCGACTATAAAAACTGAATACTTACAATTTATCATAAACAAAACGATGAAATAGAAAATAAAAACTAGACTGTGAAATTTTAAAAATAAGTCAGTTACGGGTGAGATTAAATATGCGTGATACATATCATTAAAAAATTTCAAAACGAAACTTGAAAAGTTTTGACTTTTCCGTGATATGAAATTGTTTCCGTTTTCGAAACAATGCTTTAGTGAAAATCATTCAAACTGAATACAAAGTAGAAAGATGTAAAACTGTAAATTTACGAAAGAGAGAGAGAGGGGGGACTACTTTGAATATTAAACTTTAGCGTGAGATATACAGAATGAATCGACTCATTTACTTCGACGATGAATTGCACATGATTTTTCGAAGAATTTATACGAACAGAATGAATTACTTCATTCCTCAAACAAAATTCTTAGCACTGTATACTTTAAGTTATAGAGTGCAATGGATATATTTAATCCTTTGCAGGAGAAGAAATAACATCAACGGAAGAAATATATATACACACTCAAAATCAACAATTTCAACTACTTTATTTTCAAAAATTTGCATTTAGGATTGATACAAGAATATTAAAATATCATCAATATTATTTTATAAGAAGAAAGCTTGGAAACAATCTCAAGAGCCGAAAAACATAAATAATAAGATGTAACGATAATTTTTTCTTAAATAAAAGAAAACTTAAAAAAATTAATATTTATTTGAAAGTTTTCAGAAATTTTAACCTTTGGTATATAGTAGTATTAGTAGTAATATTTCTACGAAAAAGCAATTTTTATTAAATATTTTTAATTATGATGTTTTTAATTATTTTTTTTACGATAATGTTCAAAACTTAATGTGTCCATAGATTTTTATCCAAAGATAAAAAATTATTTTTAATACGAAAACATACTGAAAGTAAACTAAAATATATTTCTAAATGTATTTTATTTCTCTATTTTCTTAAAAAAGTTTTTTATGGAGCTATAATAATTTTTGTTTAACTATACAGTATAATCAGAAAAAAGGAGCTACAAAAAGTTGAATTTAACTGAAGAGGGTGCCAAGAACGTTCTACCTATAGCCTCCCCTCTATCTTCCAGCGCTTTCTCAAAACATTCGTTGATTTCATAGATTGTGATGAAATAGATTTCTCCACTTTTCTCCAGAAGCATCCATATGATCACCAAAAATGGCTACCAAATTGCCTGATTCGGCCGCTAAAAATGATGCCAACTTGGCTGAATCGCCAATATTTCGCTAAGTTTCCATTGAAACGCCATTAAAATGTAACAGACTGCATTGCTTGCGAATATTACAATTTTTATCATATAATAAATATAACAGAAAGTAATCTTAACATATTAAACATCCAGATATAAATTATTTACACTATTTTAAGATGAGACTTTAATTACGCAATAATATAAAACATTAATTACTCAAAATAGAACTACGTAATACATGTAAATTACAGTTTTACAATTCGAACAAATAGTAGGAACAGTTGTATTATTTGTACAACGGGGGTTGGTGCGTCATTAGGTGGACAGGGGGCACCCTCTAGTTCCTATAGTTTGAAAATAATTCAATAGAAATATTGATAAGAAAAGAGCATGAAATATTTTCCTCAAATTTAGATTTAAGTGTTCAAGGGAATTAGAAAACAACCAAGTAATTTAAGGAGTCCGGAATGTCATTTTTATTCAGCGCTCGCGAAAGCAATTTATTACTCTTAGATTATTGCCTTTAAGCAACTTTACTCAGAAAATTGAATAATAGAAGCGAATTTCGAATGTGGCCAAATTAGGAATATGATATTTGGAATAATTTCATCAAACCACATGAAAGCGTAAAGCATAATTTAGTTAAACACTAAAATTGCAATTATTTTCAGGTTGTTTTGGTCTAATTAAGTTTAGAATAATAGACACATGTTATACGATTTGATATGCTTTACGATTAAACTACACAGTAGGTTGTGATTAAGCATCGTCTCACTTTCAGATATCTGGCAACTTTAAACACTCTATGAGACCATTTCTGTCAAAAGGTTAAATAGCTTGAAATAATAAAAACACAATGTGTTAGTTAACAATAGTTTTTCTTTTAATTCTGTGAAAATACCTATGGGCTCCAATAATATTAAAGAAGCATCAGTAGCCGAGGTCATGACCTCGAACTTGTGGCTCGGGAATTACGGGTTCGAGTCCTGGTGCCATTGAAGATCCACTAAATAAAAGTGCTAATGCACGTTATAAATCTGTTTGGTTCAAAGTCCTCACGTTGGCGAGGTGGAGAAATTTTGAACCGTAGCGGGCAATTTTAAGTTGTAGTTTGGTGGAGTGGGAGCACAAGTTCTTCCGAAACTTCAACTCCTTTCAGGATATTTTAGATGACATTAAAAAGATTTCAAATCACTCTTTTTAATAAATAATATTTTAAATTTTAAATATAACTAATGAAAATTAATAAAAAGAATAATTTAGTTTTATTGCGGGCGCATTATATGAAATAAATTAAACATCTAATTAGTCATGATAATAATTTAGTTACTTATAACTTGTCTTCCAAACTCTAAATCAAGGAACGTTTGAGTGAATTTTACATCATTGCATTACAAAAGCTTTATTTGTCTCGCATAATATTTGAAAAGTAATATGACAAGAATAAAAACAATTCAATAAACTGAAAAATTGGTTTTATCTGATCATCTTACGTGCTAAAACTTCTTACTTATTTTAATTTTCCAAAGATTTATTTTCCTAATATTTAGATTTATAGCATATCATTCATTTAATTTCAAACCATTTCTTATTCTAATACATACTGCTAGTCTTTATATATATATTCATGCTACAATAAATCCCTTCGTAATATAATTTCTTCATTTATTCATTTCATCTTTTCCCATGATTGTATCATAATATCCAAAGAAAGTATTCTTCATAATATATTTCTACTTCCCGTCATGCTGTATGAACAACATTCCATCAAGATAATCCTATAACAGTGGAGGAAAGTTCTATATCATTGCCATCTATCTTAATTTGCAGCAGAAATTCCATTGATAGTATCTTATCAAGAATCTATTTCGACAATAATGTTACAAGAGATAGAACTAACTTTTACTGCGTATGTGCTTGATACTATGGATACGAATATGAGGAATAATATTGGAAACTGAAATTGATTCTTCGACCTTTTTTTCCAACAAAATATCAATATTAGGAGATCTTGGAAGTAACACCATTGGAAATTAAATTCTTCCTCTTTTGTCACAATAAATGTCTTGAAAGATAGTGAATTTTATCCAGTGGGTCCTTTGAACATGGCGATGGCTTTAATATTAAAATTCTATTCTTTACAAATCCTTAAAATAGAATCATATCTCGATCTCATGGAAATTCGTGAAATGTAATATTGTATAAATATTTGCTTAGGATCCAAATTACATATCAATCTCTTCTTATTTTGGTAAGTATTCCTCATAGCTTGTAAAAAATAAAATGCTTTTAATTGAAACAAAAATAACAAGGAAATTTAAATGCAAACAAACTATATGCTATAAAAGGAAAACAAAATTCCTCATTTGATCAAAATAATGTTTTGTACTTTTAGAAAAATGTGCTGCTGTTGTTACTTATACTACCTAATCGACAGTCACATTTGATCAAGGCCCACGAAATTCATCGTGTCAAAGGGCTAGCTGTACGCCTATCGTTAACCGTAGCTTTGAGCACCATACAGACGACAGTACGATTTGGCTCTCGGTTCTACCTCAATTTTGAGGTTGACCACCCTGGGGGTCCTGAGGTTAGTCAAGGACCTCTCAACTCTCTTCCTCTTCCACCAACCTCACGAGAGGACTTGCCGCTTGACTGTTATTGAGAGTACCAACATGCAGCATGATATGCATTTACAAATATCCATGTCTTCTCCGGGATTCAAACCCAGGCCCCGCGGCACCGCAGTCAGCTTTACTAACCACTATACCGGATGGGCTTCAATAGATCTCTTGCAAATCAATTATTAATAGATGTTTATTAGCGTCTTGCATCGAAGCAACGTCAAGGGCTACTGGAAGCAGACATCGTAATTTTAAATCATGGTTATATGACGAGGCGACGTCTGAGCTTGCACCTCACATCCAATAATTTCACGAGGATGAGAGTACTATGAGCCTTGTAAATGAGAAATGAAATAAATCACAAGTAGTAAGTTGTACTATAATGCCTTGTCCTTTTTTAAAAAAAGGTTCACAACGTAGCTTTATTTAATTTTGTATACAATATTGCTAGCTGTAATAATATTTTTTGAATTTTTGTCAAATTATTTTAGTTATAGCTTAGATTTAGAGAAAAACAATTCGATTCTAAGCTATAGTGGATAAAAAAATAAAAATAATGAATTGAAACAACTTTTCATTTGAGTTTTTTTTGAGGAGAGGATTGGAAAATTAAGGATTTTGGTTGAGGGTGGGCATAAAATGTTATATATCTTCATAAAATCTTCAAACTTTATAGATGTCAACGAAAATATTTTCCTAATTTATCATCATAAATTCATACATTAGAAACTCAAGTAAACTGAAAGAAAAATCTGATGTCTTAAGGACTATACAACGATGATATAAATACAAAAAGTAAAATAAAATTTTGTTTATTCTTAAATATTGCAATAATATACAGATATTTAGGAATCCATTCTACCACTTTTAAAAAAAGGTCATACGTATAGCGATTTAAAAGTGTAGCAATTTAAGAAATGAAGAATTCTGGTTGAGTTGTGGGGAAGGTTAGCAGCCGCATAATTCGTCCTGAAAAAGCCACTGCAAGAAAATAAAAAGTTTGCAAATTTAAAAAAAAAATCATTCATTGCAAATATTTATACAAAAATCTGTTACAGCCCCATTTTATTCTTAAAAAATTTATTCCTTAATTATTATTAAGGAAGTACAACGTTATTATTAAAATAGTATTTAATAGTTTTAATAAATATAAAAATACAGTAAACATTTTAATATTTCATTTTGCTAGATAAAAAAATTATTTATTTTATTGAAGAGAGGTCAATAATTATTAATTATCACGATATCCAAGTAAATCTATTGGCCTTTTTGGTTAAACAATACAATTATTTTAGCCAAAAATTATATTCTTTTAATCGTATTTATTTTCAGATGTTTTTTAAAACCTATTCAAAAACAAAGCTTTGAATTTTTATTAGTAGATGTTTTTTACCTCCATTACTCGTCTAAGAAGTCTTTACATTTGCAGAGTAACAGATTAACACTGTTTCTAAATTATTTAACAATGTTTCACGGATTTCATTCGAACAAAAAAGTCCATAAAAATATACAGATGAAGGATAAAAATCGTTTCCTGAACAATTTATACATTTAGATAAATAAACGCTTTTATATCTTAGCTCATTACCAATTTTATATACTACAGTGAGTACTCGTGACTTAAATTCTCAAGGGAGAATTAAACTAGTTCAAACGAATTCTTTAAAGAATTACTAAAAAATTTGCACTCCACATAGTTATCATAAAATATCCTACTCTAATTTAACACAACCAAACCATTTTACAAGCCACGATATTTAAATTAATTTCTGTCCTTGAACACGTTCAAAGGCTATGTACTTAGTACCAAATTCATTTTAAGATTCCCTCACTTAATTTAGCAAATTAATTAATAAAACTTTTGTTGGAAGTTCGAGATATTTAAATTAAAGTCTAGGTTTTAAGAATGTGAATGCGGTATTAAGTCGAAATTCCTTTCCTGAATCCCCACCTCAACGCTGACATGTAATTAAAATTTGAATTTAGAGTATTTCAGTTTTGCAACTAATTTAATTGAATACTTTAAATACATAATAAAAGTGATTTGAGAATTATATTAATTGAATAAAAGTCTTAATTTCACAGATATGATTCTCAAAATATAAGAATCCATCAATTTATGTAACAACGAAGATGCAAAATAAAATGAATTATTTGCAATAATAATCGATTTATTGATAATTAAAATTAACAACTATTAAAAATTAGTTATTTAATTAATTATTATCGTTAATAATAAATTACCCAACGATAGCAATGCTAAATAATTTATTCAGTTATTTCAAGTATTAGACAGCTGAAAGTATGAACTCTACTATGAATCAAAAGTATTAATTATTTATCGCAACCTCAAGATTATACCCTTATAATTTGATAATCAGGATGGAAATGGTTGATAATGAAGGATGCTATATTATTATTATAATGTGAATAGTGTTTAATTTCTGAACAATATTATATACTAGTATGAAAATAATATATACTGATATAAATATCTATAAACTTAACTTAGATGGGTTTAAAAGTGATGCATTTAATTAATGTAAAAGAATGAACAAACTGAAACACGTCCTGTTTGTTGTTTCCCTGCAGTAATACTCTTCTTGGGAAAGAATGAGTTTTACAAGAAAATTCACCTCCCAACATGAACTTGAATTTATTTATGGTTACCATAGAAGGTGTAAGCAGAATAACCAAACTGGAGACAGATGATATCGCCAAAGAACCCTCGAGAAGTTTGTGGAATCGACCTTTCTGGAAATTTCTATGAGGCTATACACAAAAGTCGAAGGAGTTCAGAAGTGAGTTAGTCGAGAAAAAAATCTGATTTTGTGTTGTCTGCGATAAGACGGAGAGATTTTGTCTGTCTGAGTTCCTGCAGAAGGTTTGTTCAAGAGAGCTATGTTTGGAGCACTGTGAAACGTTTTCATTACCAGTGAAGTTTTGCATTACTGTAACTAATCGGTTATAATATTTCTTTGTGTGCAGAAGTCAATTTGTCTTCGTGTAATCCTTTGTTCTTCCTTGTCCATCAATAAAATTGTTATTATTCAATGAATTAGTGTCGTCAGCTGCTTCCACCTTCGCAAATTTGTAACAATATTTATACATCAAAATTACTGAGCTTACAACGATTCCTTTTCACTTCCACATTTATATCAATTATCTGTTTAAAAGAACAAATCATTTTAATAAAAAATATAACTCAGCTATATATAAAAATAAATATGAACTGAATAATTAAGAATTTTATTACGTATATAAATAGGATTTTTTTAAATAATTTTTATTGCTTATGTCTATTTACACTGTTGGGGACTTTTTAAAACTACTGATATTTTTTTTTTCAAAGAGAAAACGTTAAATTTTTTTTATTTGAAAATTCTCCGGTTTAAACTTAGATTTTTTTTTCAATATTTATAAATTTTATTTTTGTCACAGCATACAATCACTAAAAAAATACAAAAATTGAGAATAATATTAAAAATATTCACTATTATGTCAATTTATTTCAATTTGTGAATGCTTTTTCCCTCCCAAACTGCAATCAATTCACTTTAAATACAAACATTTCGAAAGAACGAATGTAACTCACAATCTAACAGTAATGAAATTTTGGGAACAGAATTAATTGATAGTTGCTATATATTTTAGCCAATAGGTAGATAACAGCTAGGCTTTAAAATGTCAGTGTAATTGTATTAAATGAAAAAAATATTCATTTCAACTTTTGAAACGAAATGCAAGCAAAAACAGTCTTTTTTGGACGTCAAGAAATATATTTTTAAAAAAAGTTAACATGTTCAAAGAATTAAGATAAAAAAATTAAATCCTTCGTACATATTTTAACGTTATACCAGGGCTTCTCAAACTTTTACTATTTGCAACCCAATATTCAATCATAATTTTCATCCTTCCCATACAATAATAATGTATTGAATTCAAAAATACTATACATTGACGCTAAAGTTACAATACGACTCTAACCCTTTAAGTGCCACCGACGTATATAAACGTTTTGCTAAACCAAAGCGATTATTGCCCTGGACGTATATATACGTCTTTCCAAAGTACGATATTTTATGTGCTATTCACAAAATCATTCCGAAGGCTTTGGAATGCAATAAAAGGACCTTGACAATATATATGTTCAGAGGATTTGCTTATTTATTCCCCCCCCCCAATACATCACATACGCGCACGCACGTGGAAAACAGTGGCCTTGGGGAGGGAATCACGCATCTTTTTAAATAGGCAGTTTATGGATCAATTGCAAACCGTGAAAATTATCAAGATAAATATTAATTTTTGTATATAATTTTATATATGACAAGCCCATGGGGTCACTGGTAATTATTAAACTTGTTCTTAACTTAGGGTTGTCAAAATTATTATAAAACAGATTGTACATTACTGATTCATTTATAAATTTATTATATCAATGTAAATGTGTATTTTATTTTTTTATTTTGTAAGAATGTATTTGTTTGTGCTTTCCTCCCATAAATTAAAAATTTTCTTAAATAATATTTTGCATTCGACTTTTCACTAGGCTCACCCTTTGTAGAGTTATCACGCCCCACAGTTTGAGAAACACTTCGTTATACTCTATACGTTATTTCCTATGTATTTAATTTCTTACAAGATTTTTATACTTTTACAAAATGTATCCGTTTCAAAGAATAAAAGTATAATATTTAGGTTTGATTATTGATCCAAATATTTAAATCAAATTATATACCTCCATTTAATGCCCCGCAATTTCTGGAAAATTGTACAAAAGGAATAGAAATTCCGTTTACATCAAACGATATGCCATTTATTTTACAATCTTTCATTTTATGTTATTAAAAGGTCTTGTTTCACATTTAATTTGAAATTGGAAAAGCAGAAAAATAATAAAAATAATACATTATTTTCTATTAAATATTCTATCTATATTTACATTAAATAGTCTAGTGAGAATATGTATTTATAAAATTTAATGAACAAACACTTACTGATTGTATAAAAAATGACGTGTATATTAAACACCCGAAACATTACTAATATATATTTTTTCCTCAAAAACATTACAGTAGAGCAAAATAGTTTGTTTAACAAAATATTAGTTAATGTCAGGGTAAACAGTGTTTTTTAAACTTCTGTTAATCCCTAGAGAATGCGAAAATTGATATCATTCCACATTAATACTAATTTTATTATATATATGTACTATTTTGATGGTGTTTTTTAAATAATATTTTGATACATTTCTTAAATAATATTTTGATACATTTCTTAAATAATATTTTGATACATTTCTTAAATAATATTTTGATGGTATTTTTCAACTGTTTATATTTCATTTAGTACACAAGCTTTAAACACGTTTACTTACGTTATATGTATATACTAAGTTCATCGGAGAATTTATAATACCTTTTTAAACCTTTAATATATATTAATGCTGAGACTACTTCCATAATATATAAGCATATTGGAAAATATCTAAAAATTATATGTAGAAAGAGATACCAACATAATCAAAATCATCTTTGAGTTCATTTGGAAAACAAATGGCATCATGTATACGAGTATATTTAAATTTACTCTACTTCATAAGAAAATATAATCATTTATATTATGTACTTCATACTATCTAATTATACTATCTACTTCAGAACTGTTATATTTAATATGCAAATAGGAAACAGAGTTTAGTCTTTTTTATAAATAATTTTTACATATAAAATAGATTTTTGCTTTTAAAAAAATATTTCTCTTTTTTTATCAATTAAAATTTAATTATTCTGAAGAAGAATATGTGTGAATAGCTTAGGTATTTTCAAAAGATTTATAAAATAACAGTACAGAAGGACAACAAAGAAATTTAATTCGTAGAAGATCAGATATACTTTCGAGTAATTTGTTTACTTCAGAATTCCCACACTTTTAAAAATAATTAACATCAAAATACTACAAGCATTTTCAATTGGCCTTTCTTTTAAATAAACGCGAAAAATTAAATGCTAAAAAGTATAATAAAATAAATATTCTTTCATCAAATGCTGAATTATTCTAAGACGGAAAAGATAGGATTTCAGCAATACTAAATGCAAAAATGATAACAAGCTGTTTCTTATGGGATTCTTTATTTTATGTTACTTAAATAACTGAAAGGGACATCCTTTGCAGGGATTAACAGGAAACAAAGCAGCGAAAAACTGGATTTAAGTGCGAAAGGTCGAAAAGGCGTATTTAATCTTCTCAAAGAGTGTCTATTTTAAGACAGTTTTCTCCCTTCTCTTGAATTTTAAACTTCTCAGAAAAGATAATCAATTAGAGTGCGAGCCTTTGAACCTAAACTCGATTTGTTTTATGGGATTTATGGATAAAAGCATCTTCACGTGCAGCTTTAAAATACTTATTATACGTGTCTTACAAGCTTAACTTATTTCCATTGACATAAATAGTTTGTGAATATTGTTATTCAAAATATAGTATTTTTTAACTTATTTAAGTATGCAGCACAAAATATCAAAATATTTATTTTGTTAGAAATTATCAGCATTTTGTTTGTATCTCCTATTTAATAACGTTGCAATAGCAAGTACTTTTAATGCTTTTATAAATATCAATATCTCCCTTCATTAAACTTTATCAAATTATAAATATTAACATATTTATAATTTTATTATTGATTACTTGATTTTATTTGGTCTTTATTAAATTAAAGACCAAATTTGTTAATGTTCTTTTCTTTCTAGTTCCAAAATACGACAAATAAAAAGAAACTACCGTCTGAAGATACAAACGAAATTTAAATATATTATGTATTATTGCTTTGTCATTACATAGTTGTTGTATTAAGTACTCAAAAAAAATTTTGCGTACAAAATATAATATTCAGTTTAAATTAACTGTCGCAGGGAAAATCGTTTAGTCATTCGTTCATCAAAACAAGTAGTAAAATTTTCAAGGTTAATGTGTGTGTGTGATTTACATATATGTCATGATTGTTTCTTTTAATTTTCTTGAGAAGGATTTTTCTTAATTTCTGATATTCCTGAGGCCTTTAAGACATCACATCACGTGGTAATTAATTATTTTTCTTTACCCTCCTAATGGGAAATACAATTTTAACTGTACAACTTTAACTGATAAAAAAATACCGTGTCGTCACATTTCGGGGGAGATTACGCAATATAGCATCAGCGACAGAATCTGACCAATCAGCGTAATACTCGTATAACCCGAAAATCAAATGAGTAAGGGAGCTTTCCAGAAACTTCCAATAATTGAAGTACATAAATTGAGATCTATGGAATGAAAAGGGTAGCCGCGGTAGCCAAGTGGTCAAGGTATCGGATCGTGGCTGGCATGTCATGAGTTCGAGCCCAGTACCACTAAAGACCCGCCGTGTAGGGGAGCGATGCACGTTAAATATGTCGAGAGCTCAAACGTCCTCCCGTTTGTATGGTGTGGTAGTTAGGAGAAGGGGATGCCAGTTCCGGTGTCGTCCTCGTCACTTGACCATAGTTCAAAATTACGAGGTCCGTCGCCAAAAGCCCTCGTGTAGCTGAACAGTGCGACGTTATTATTCTCTCCCTCACTAGGAATGAAAAAGGGAGAATAATTATGTCTGGTGTAAGCTTTTCGTAAGGGTTTTGCGTCTATATAAATTAAAACGTTTCCTTGAAGAAATATCGTCATTTATTCCAGTTATGTTATGCAATATAAATACCTACCAGGCAATTGCGACATGGTAAAGACATTTGATTCCAGTGAAAATGCTTGTAATACGTACAGTTAGATATAGATATAGAGAAAGACATATAGGTAGATAGATATAGAGAGACATATAGGTAGATAGATATAGAAAGAGACATATAGGTAGATAGATATAGAGAGAGACATATAGATAGATAGATAAAGAGAGACATATAGATGGATATAGATATAGATAGATAGATAGATAGATAGATAGAGATAGATAGAGACATATATATATATATATAGAGAGAGAGAGAGAGAGAGAGTGAGACATATAGACAGATAGATATAGATACGGATATAGATTATAAGTATAGATATAGATGTAGATTTTTTATAGATATAGATTATACATATAGATATAGATATAATTATAGGTAGAGATAAAAAGAAAAAGATACAGATATAGATATACTCATCTTCCTAGTAATACAGAAACACTTCACTTCTTTCATTATAACTTGTTTTGTAATTAATTTATTTGATCCTTTACTTTTTTATACGAGTGAATTAGGAACAATATATGAAAAACTATGCAATTTGTAATACAAAGAATTAAAAAAAATTCTTTAACTGTCATTAAAAGAAGATTTTTGTCTTTAACGCAGTTATCAATTATGTGTTAGTTTTAAAAACTTTTTCTTATATTTCAGTCTACATGATATAACAATAATTTAACTTAATCAAAAATTTTAAAAAATATTATTAGAGGAATGCTATTATACTTGAAGTTATTAGAGTATTAAAGAAAATTATATATGCATTTGTGCATGTGCTAGTTATAAGATATTGATTTCTTCAAAAAAATACATTTTGTATTTAGTAGTTCTTTATAAATTATTTTGGTATACTTGGGTTAATTTTAAACTCTTATTAGTTATGAATATTTTGTAATTGATTCACAAAAAATGTAGCAGTGCATTCTGAGGAATAATTAACACTATTAAGAAAACTCCAGAGTCCTTTAATAGGTATCTAAAATGAAAAATTATATATTTTAAACGTAATTATAATTTATTTTTATAGTTAATATACATTACTATATTTTAATAAAAAAACTGTAGCTCCTCAATTTATATATTTAATTATGAAAATATAGAGTTAATAAATTACTATTTAAAGTTTTTCTATATTTCTTGGACAGTTATAAAGGAATTTTATCTTTGTATTCAAAAATAATTTCATACTATTTACGATATCAATAAAGGCATTAAATAATTTTCATTTAAAGAAATGTGATGATAAACATTTTTTTTAAAGTTCATTAACACTTATCATGTAACTTAATGATGAAATACAAAAAAAAAGTTTACAATAATTTCTGGAAAAATATTGAAATATATTTAAAATTAAAAACACATAACTTTTTTTGACATATGATGATTAAATGCAAAAATGCTGATTTTATTTCAAGAATAGCTCTTATTTCTCTTTTAAATAGCTGGCAAGAGAGGCTATTATTTTTAGTGTTATGAAGATATCGTTCGAGAGATCATTAGTGACTGAAAATGTTGAGTAAAAAAGTTATTATAAAAAGGAAAAAAAAGCTCTCCCAAGCCATGTTTTTATGTCATTCTTTTTAACGGGTTATTTACTAGCATCGAACAACTAATGCAAAAAAAAAAAAAAACTCATCACCTATACCAAAGTAAAGGAGATACCACATCTATTTTTTTTAAAAGGGTTTTTCTTTTTTCGAAGTAAATATCGAACACTTAGATCCCTCAGGGAAAATATCTTCGCTGCTTTTGCCGCAAAAGAGTGTTCTCAGTAATGTGGAAAAAGGAAGATTCAAAGACTAAATTATTCCGAAAAAATTTCATATTTAGAAAAGAAGAATTTTACAAAAATATAACTGTATAGAAATTACTTTGAATAAGTATTGTTACAAATTTGCGTGGGGAAAAAGCAACTGATAACTCCATTTATTTGAATAATAACAGATTTATCAATAGAGAAAGATGAACAAATGACAAGATGAAGACATATTGATGTATATGCACAAAAATATTACAACATATTCTTTACAGTATTTAAAAAGGCATTCCACATAAAAACAAGGTAACACTAGTCACATATTTTATGGCTGTCATAATCTTGTTCAAATTCATGCTGACAAGTGAACTTAGTCTGTAATATCCAATTTTCCAACAAGGAGAGTATTGTTGTAGGGAAAGCGACATACGAAGTGTGTTTCACTGTCCCCCTCTTAGAAACTACTCATCCCAAGATATACCTTTGTGGTGACCTGTAGCCACCCCTTACACTAATAACTTCCTGTCTATCTGAAACCCCTGCTGGATGTGTTGGAGGAACTAAGTGATCGAACGACGTGATTCCAATTCAAACTGATTTATTGATTCTTATCAATATATTATGAATAGACATAACACAATACTAATTAATATAAATAAACTAGAGTAGAGTGCAGAGGTGAGATATCAATACAAGCGGATAATAATACAGAATTTCAACTGAATCTAGGAAAGCTTAAACGCGCACAATTACAACTACGTCCCACAATAATAATCTGATTTTCTTAATCAAAGTCACTAACTTTATATTTTACTGCTGAGGTTCCTTCGCGACGACTTCATGCACTTTATATGGCTGGAAGAATTGGTGAAGACTCCGCGCTCCTTAATAATGAATTTCGCTATTTTAAATCCGATTCTCTTCGCGTACATCCACACGTATCAGGCTCGCTTCACTTGTCAACAACTACGTGTCGACTTTTCGATCTTTAATTCTCTTGACTTTTCACTTCCTCTTACTTTGCTCTCTTCAACTCGTGAAAACCGAATTTATATAATATTACTTATTTACATAAATCACGCCTGGATCTCGATGAAGGTTGGTTATAATAAATAATTTGAATTAAAGCCAAAAAGAAGAAGTTAGTGAAAAACCTTATAGATCCGTCACACCTTGTTTTGATCCACAGTAAGATGCGAATGTGTCCACAAGCATGAATTTTGGTTATACTGATGGCGATATCTGTATACCAGATTATTTATTCTCTTCATCACGACATATGGTCCTTCCCTATTTTGTTGAAGCTTCGGGCATAATCCCCGTCGTCGTCTTGGATTGAAGAGCCGCAACTTGTCACTGTCTTGGAAGACTTTATGGTGCTACCGAGTTTAATACGCTTATTTAATCATTTCTCCATCTGCAAAAGGTTTGCTATGTTTTGATAACAAATAACTCGCACGAAAAGATGTAACTGTTGCAGCTTTAGATACGGTTTTAATGAAATATGATGTCTGATGTTCGATTAACAACGATTTAAATTATTTTAACTTTTGTTTACGCAATTCGCTTTTTAACGGAAAATCTGTATCAAAACTTCTATCCATGATTTGGAAATGTCTTTTAACACGTCCTTAATTTTTTGGAAGTATCACACTTGCATGACACATACAGCGCAGACACTTTATATTCCCCATAGTAAAGCAAAACTGTACTTCCCATTCTGTATTAAAATTGTACGTTTATCTATTCCTAACACTTGTTCTCAAAATTGTACTTTTTCTTTTTTCCGAAATTTTTTAGAAAAAGTACTAAGCACATGTTAGAGCTAATCCTATGCATAGTTTTACAAAACATGCATTTCAGAACACGTATAAAAAATTTCAAACCCATACTTCAATTATCAAAAATGCTTTAGGGTTTTGAATAACAATATATGCACAAAAATTCAACATGGAGAAATATGAGTTTGAAGTTTTCATTCCGTGAATAGCATGATATAATATTCATCAAATAGTCTGAAACTTTTACGAAATGTTAATTAGCTTATTTAAAACTGCTCACCATTAAAAATTGCACAAATGTAGAACAATTAAACAGTATACTGCCATAATGAAAAAAAATACTGCCATAGAAAAAAACGAATGAAAGATCAATATTTCATACAAATTTATCTTAATAATTATAAAAAAAATAAATACACACACTTCAGAGCTAACTATCTGCTCAGAGTTAATGCACAACATGTACAAAAGATGTTTTATTGCCTTTATTTTATATTACCATGATTTTAAAAGCCTTTGCATGTTAAATATTGTACACGAATAAAAGCAAAATCAAATAGCAATTTATAGGTAAAATACATCGAAATCTAAGAACTGTATATGTGCATTTGTTTAAATAAATATCTTAAAATATTTTAATAATAAAATTGTTGAATCTCGCACACATGGGATATATACATATCACCAAAAACAAATATATAAAAATGGGAGAGTTTTTCTATTCTTGCGAATTAGATTTTTAATTACCTGAGTTATCAAAATGATATTTAGTATTTGTGCTTTGGGAGAATCTGTCTTGATGTTTTAATTTCATTCATAATAATATCATAAAAAAGCACGCACAACTCTTAAATCTTGACCAAATCGATTTGATCTTCCCAGTAAATAATTCACAAACTAGAATTTTTGCATGAATTGCACAATTCTTTCTTAAAATGATTTATTATTGCATATATAATGTCAGTCTCATTGATGCGCATTAGAAAAATAATTAATTCATTTTTTATCAGGCTCTTTTTTAGCAGATAATCTGAAATGTAGGCGTGGTAGTTGCTGTTTAGCATCAAACATTGCTCCATTACTTAATGAAAAAAAGCAGGTAAGGCTTTGAAATTATGCAGGCATATTTATAAAGATTCGGGGTATCAAATAAGCCAATAAAATTTTTTCGACAGTTTAATGATTTTTAGGGTACCATATCGCCTTAAGACGAAGAAAGTAAAATTAATTTTAAAATAATTTAATAATCTCTTTAATGTATTTTTATATCCATTTGACATATTTCATCATTTGTGGCTTAAATTATTATGATAATTTCATTAAAGGATCGACAAATGAGCATAATTATAAAAAAAAATCAAGTTCATTATTATCGTAATATGAATCGCGGAATTATGTTTCCACGTAAAATAAAATTTGCGTCCAAATAAAAGCTTCAGTTTTTAAAAAAAATATTCTGAAGAAAAGTTAATCTCTTTGAAAAGAGAAGTATTTTCTCACATTTTCTATTAAAAAAAAATTAAATAGTAATATACATTAAAATATTCCTTTTTTATAAAAAATGGAAATTTATATGAGCGTTTAGAAAAGCATTTAAATTTAAATAAATCACATGATTTTCTTTTCTTTTTTTTCGTGAGAAAAATGATCATCAGCTGAACAAAAGATTTGAAAAATCTTCCTTTAAAAGATTCTTTTTTTTCGGAATATTATACTATATTTTTCGTACTTTATGTGGGTTTTCCGGCGTCGATATTGAAGTTTGAATACAATTCCAGATAAATGGCAAAGGGTGTTTCGCACTTGCATTGTTCTCAACTTTTGTAAAAGTTTTTATTCTCTTTCAAAAGATTTTTAATGGAAATATTTTCTTCTCTATTTTTATTTCACTGTGGTCTCTTTTTTTTCTAATGCGTTAGTGCAGCAATTTTTAAAAAAATTAAATTGAAACCATTTTTTATAGATAAAAGGCGATGCAAGAACGTATTTCGATTTATGAACGAAAAATAGTTTTAATTAAAATATTCTGTGTCATATCATCTTAAGAAAATATTTATTCTTTAATCAGGAAGTCTCCAAATTTATTTAGATAAGCACTTTTGTACTACCTTTGATTATTTAATAATACATTTTTCTATACATTATTAAAAATACATAAATGTAGTCCTTTATACACATTTATTACTATACATTTATTACATAATAATGTAATGATTTACATAGTAATAAAATGGTATTGTGAAATACAACCCCTAACAATATAGTTCGGGGAATAGTCCCGTAATATTAACGTAGAGGAAATATCAACTAAAGTTACCTTACTGTAGTGTTTCTCAAACTTTCAGACTTGCGACCCAATATTCAATCATGATTTTCCTCATACCTCCTTTCATACAATAAAAATGTATTGAATTCGAAAATATGATACTTTGATGCTTAAGCTACAATACGACTCTAACGGATGAAGTGCCACCGGCTTATGACAGTGTTTGCAAAGGATTTACTCATTTCAGAAAATTTTCTTATTCATAGCATTTCTGCCCTCCCCCAATGCATCACATATATCACCCCCACACGCATGTATACGTGCAAATGCTGGCTTGGGGGAGTGAATCGCATAACTGTCAATTGGAAGTTAAGGGATTCATTATAAACCGTATAAATTATCAAGATAAGTCAATTTTATATATTACAAGCTCCTGCGGTCACTTGTTCTTAACTTAGTATTGTTAAATTAATTATAAAATACATTGTGCAGTCCTGATTCATTTATAAGTGTATTATATCAGTTTAAATGTTTATTTTTTATTATGTAAGAATGTATTTTGCTAGTTTTCATTAAATTAATAATTTTCTAAATGATCTTTTGTTTTTCGACTTTTCAATATGCTCGCCCCCCCCTCCTAGGGTTATCAAGCCAC
Source organism: Trichonephila clavata (assembly GCA_019973975.1). Lineage (NCBI taxonomy): Eukaryota > Metazoa > Arthropoda > Arachnida > Araneae > Nephilidae > Trichonephila > Trichonephila clavata. The sequence continues at coordinate 33,179 of BMAO01032564.1, read as the reverse complement.
CCTAGGGGGTGCGCCCCATAGTTTGAGAAGCACTGCCTTACTTTGTTTCGAAATTGTCACCTCCCATAACTATGCACCGTTGAAATTTGTTATACATGTTCTGGAAACTCTGCAAGGAGTCTTCTTTTGGGATGGAGTTGAAAATCCTCTTCACGTTTTGTTGGATATTAGGAATATCGTCAATAATAATATAGTCAATATTGATAACACGTTTTACTCATCCCTAAATTCTGGGTAACAACTTGTAACATGGATTCACCGTTAATCAGCTGTTCATCAGCTGTCATGCTCACATTTAATTGATGATCTTTAGTGATTAATTTCTTCACTTTGTCTAAGTTTACATCACTGACGGAGGTCACCAGTTTTCTACAACGATTGTTGTCCGAAACACTTTCTCTGCTTTTCGAAAACGGGTGAACCCCTAGTACACACACTTCATGGACAGTGCTTGATCTTCATGAATACATACCAGCGTTGCATTTCTTTTGGTGTCTTACCGAAACTAAAACAAAACTTTAAACTGATCTTTTGTTCGTTCATTTTTCTGTTCTCAGTTAAGAACTAAAGTACTGAACAAGCACTTTGTAAAACAAGTCTTACATGGAACACAAATGAGTCTCAACTGAACAACGGTGCGGTCAGGTAGTCAACACCAGCCACTATGCAAGTGCAGCGTTTTGTTTCTCCAGTGTTGCTTGATCGGCCTTCGGTGACTTAATTCACCGAACTTTATTGTCAGAGGTTTTATATAAATACAAACATTTATATACTGTTGTTTATGTAATACTTTTTAATAGAAAATAATGCAATGCTTCGAATAAATGGTATGTTTTAAATTCTCATCCCACAATGGGTATATATAGATGAGGAAATAATCACGAAAAATTGAGAGAGATATAGTATAACAAAAAGCTATTAAAAATGTACTGATTTGTGTTACTCCATCTTACATAAATGCAAATTTCGATACATTGTGAAAGGCCCTTATGCTATGTTTTTTCAAAGTCTATCCTGCCATATTTGAATGAAATTCTATTCTAAATATGCTTAATTTGTTAGTGGATTGAAAAGGATTATCATCTATTGCCCTAGACGTTTTTAATGGGTAAAAGGTCTGGTGAAATAAATCGCCAAAATATGAAGTTAACGATATGAACCTGATGAAACTGTAAAAACACTTTCACTGAACGAGCCTCATCTTTTCAAAACATTGTTGATAGGTATATGCTGAAGCCACTTATTGTAAGCCATTGATAATGTATAGCAAGTATTCCTTTTTACATTTCCAGTTTCAAATTCTAATATACATGAAACTAATGGTTCCCACATTATAAACCCAGGAATAGAATCCAATGGAAAAAAAATTTCTGAAAAAGAAATAATTTACTAATTTACATTAATTTATATTACATATTTTATACATCGGGTGTCCTAGGTTCATAGGGACAACCTTTAAGGGAGGGGGAGAGCATCATTAAGATCCAGATTTGCATAGGAACCCAGGGTTGGAAATGCCTTCATTCGTCGCTAGGGGCGTTACTCACAAGAGCATTAAGGAAATAGATGTGCATTTCCTCAGTCATTTGAGCTGCCATCACCCGCAGAGGAGTATGGAATGTTTTACAAACACCCAGCTGACAGATATTACGAATTGACAAAAGGAAATGTACGATCAGCAGAAAGATTGTATTGCGAAAGGTACCCACAGAGAGATGCACTGGACCGCTTGATGTTTGCTAATCTGTATCATAATTTGTGTGAATATGGATCATTACGAGGTAAAAGGCATATAAAAGGGTGGGCCACTAGTGACTCGAACACTCAACATGGTACTCAGGTTCTTTCAAACGGTATCCAACACATTTTGTTTCATTTTTGGGACAAAATGTGTTCGATACCTTTATGACCCACACTCACACAAATTGTTATACAAATTAGCAAACGTCAGGGGGTTCCGGTACATTTCTATAAGGCTACCTTTTGCGATAACAATCTTTCTGCTGATCGTGCATTTCTTTCTGTCAATCCGTAAATCAGATGCATATCTCCCAGCTCTGTGTTTGTACAACGTTCCATACTACTCTACGGGTGATGACAACTCAAATGACTGCAGTAATGCAGGCCTGTTTCATCCACTGCTCTTGTGAATAACGCCACACAGCGGCAAACGAAGATGTTTCCAACCCTGGGTTTTTGTGCAAATCTGAATCCTTATGATATCCGCTATACCTCCCCTTAAAGTGTATCCCTATGAACCTGAGACCAACTGTAACGGGTCGATTCGCGTTCTTCCTACTAATAGTCCTCTTGAGAATATTGGGTCTTTAAAAATTATTCTATTGAAAACATTCCTCCGAAGAAGAAGATGAGATTAGGCACAAAAAAAAAGGTTTGTATTTAAAGATTAAACTTTCAAGTAGAAGAAAGGTTAGAAGCTAAGGGATAGCATGAAGATTAACGTTAAGTTAGACGAGAGCACTTCGTATATTATTTAATTAATATTAAGATTGACGATTTGGTCAATGAGTTATTAAGTTGGATTCGATCCGTCTGAATTGTGGATTATTTTAGAAATTATATTCCAATATAAGAAAGTGTATTGCTTGGACGTGCTAAGGGTAAGTAATCCGATTTATTGTTCCTCTCTTCTGATTCGCGATTGCTTCCGTATTTATCAATTGGTGCATTTCTTAATCTAGGTTGTTGAATTTATGTCGTTGTTGGGAATAGTAAATAAATTGTGTTGTTTTGACCTATGGCTAGTTTTCCTTCTAACTTTCATACACTAATGAATGGAACAACCCTGTACACAAAGACTTCTTTTCAGGATTTTTTTTTAGTGCAGAAAGTCGAAAAATAACATCTAAATTCAAGTAGCGAATATTATAAAACCTCTTACAACTTTTGTTTTAACCTGAAAGGAAAAAACACGGCATATATTTGCATAAAATTTCAATTAATCATACTACGTGTTAAATGGATGTATTTTCTATTTTGTTGGGTTTTGTAAAGACAATAGAAAAATATAATAGAATATAAAAGGAACAATATTTATTTACTGTAACTGATTTATTTGTAACTAAATTAGACTTGTCCCTCTTAAATTGGAGATTTATTTTAAAGTGAATAAATTTTTAGGATCATTATTATTTTTCAAACTTATTATATAATACTGTATATACAATAGGGTGGATTGTGCGGTTATATGAAGAAAAATAAGTTATTCTTAATCAGAACCTGCCTATGAGTGAAATTGTATTCTATCTATGTTATGAAATTTAGGAAAAAATATTTTAAATTTTAATACTGCCACAAAGGAGTTGATTTTTCGAAAAAAGGGGGGAAATGTTTAATTTTGGTTAGATGATTTTATACTCAAAATAAAGTTAATTTTGTACAATATAAATAACCCAAAACGAAGATTATTGATAAATGAGTTATGTGTAGTGCAAAGAACAATGCACATTGCAACATTTCATAATCTCAATTCTCTCTAACGCACCCTCGATTTAGTCCGGACCAAGCTTTTCTCCGTTTTCCACTGTATCGCTCACTATCATTTCGACAATAGGTTTTTTCAAATTAGTATTATAGAAGTTGTTAAATTTATGTGCTATTTTTATCGTAATTATTTAGTAGCTGACCTCTCATCGTAATAAGTGTTAAAGAGTACTAAAATATCTGTTTTCTCAAACAAAATTTTTTTTTTTATATTTACCATAAAAAACTCAATTACCTAACTTCATTCAACTTGTAGCAGAACTTAACACGAAAAAAAAATTTAATTTTGTTTTTCCCTTCATCTTTCAGAGGTAGGTTTTGAAATTCTGAAAAAAATTTCGCATTCATCCTAATATACAATTTGCATACTTCACAATCTCTTTCAAATTAATCAAAGAAAAACACAAAAATCATCCAGTTCTTAAAAAGTTTTTGTGATATGAAAGATTGGAAATTATATTTTATAAATTTCATATTACTTTTAGAGAGCTAAAATAAATACTCTTTTTCATCTCCTTCGATCCACAATATCCCTAAAACACTTGAAACATCTTGCAATAGTTTTCGACCCTTGATTTTTCAGTTCTTATCTGAAGCCCCCAGCTCTATCTTTTTCGAATACCGTTAATAATCTTTGAAGTAAAATGGCTCTTCTGTTAGCAAAGTCAAAGAGAAACGCCAGCGAATATGATCAGAGTGCATTTATAACGCATGTCGACTTTCTTCCGGAATTCTTTCTCTTTGATATGGAGGTCAGAAATTTGTTTGGCATCACAATCATTAAATTGTCTAGCAAGAAGCGCAACTAAGTTATTTTTTCTTTTTCTCGCAATATTTAATGTCTTTTTTTCTAGGAGTCTTTTTCCACTAATACTTCAAAAAAAAATGGTGCATTTTTTCTAGGAAAGCATTTTTGTGAGCGCTCTTGATATTAGCTGATTACTAATGGGAAAATACTGGATAGGTTTTGAAAGAATGGGGAAAATGGTATGTTATTTCGAAAGTGAATATTCAATATTTCTTCTTCTTCAACTTCAAACAAGTGAATAAATGATTTATGAAATCATCTGTTTGCATTTGTGTATTCTCATTCAGTCATTATGCATTACGAGTAATTATGCATCAAGCAATTATGCATTACGAGACATGCCCTACAACAGTGTGTCAAACTTAAAGACTAACTTAGGGCAAGTAAATAAGTTTTAACTCTAGGTGGGCCCCCAAAATAACTTATATTTATAGAAACTTGGTTCATTTTGAATAATACATTATAATAAGCACATATAAAAGAACAAGAAAAAAATTAATGTTAACGTCCTAAATCTTGAAACCTCTTCTCTGCTACTATCTTTCCTATTTCTTTGTTGAACTTTTTTTTATTTTATTATATATTATTGAGTGTCGATATATTAGCCGGGCCGCAAAAACATTCGTTGTGGGCCGCATGAGGCTCGCTTCTGCGAATTTGACACTGCTGCCCTACAAGAACATGAAAAAATAGTTTATTTTTAGGTATCTGATTACGTTTGAAATACAATTTTGCAAAAGTAGAAAAAATAATTTTTTTTCATATACAGTCGATTCTTGCTAATTCGAAGTATGTGCTCAGCCCTAGAAAAACTCTTGATATTTCGAACTAAAACAATACTTTTTGGTACACTCGATATTTCGAAGTAAAATCTGTGGCCGGCCAGTTTACAACACGCAATAATTCGAAGTTATCTTATAAAACTCTAGACCAGGGGTGGCCAACCTTTTTGGGAAGCGTGCCACAATCTGATAAAAAAAAATTACGCGTGCCACTTTCAACTTTTCCACCAAACTAAAAAATATACAAAAGTTAAAAATTGTTACTTATAGGCTTATTATGGATTATTTACACCAAAAACATACTTTTAAATGTAAGTTCTATGCAGTGAAAATGTAAAAAGAAAATGGTATAACAAATAAAACAAAAGTAGAAACTTATATTTTATTGTAGATAAATTTTTACAGGATCAGTCAGTTAGCTAAGGTACAAAATAAAAATAAGCAACTTAAAACATTTAATTTTAAATGATTACTAAGCAGTCTCTTAATGTGGCTTTTAAATCTGTAGTTTTTTTACTGAATCCTCTATATTTGGATTAGTTCGTGAAGATGCTAACAGAATTACGCGTTTTAGGTGCATATCAGTTAATTTTGCGCGATATTTTGATTTAATTACGTTTATAACAGAAAACATTTCTTCACAAACATATGTTGATCCAAACCTACAACAATAACTGACCGCTAAATCATGTAAATTTGAGAAATTACTTGGTGGCACAAATTTTCAAAATTCGATGTAATTCGGATCACATTTGCGGTTAAAATAATTTCCTTATAATTGCTTTTCAGAGTAATAAGGTGTTGTAAGTCAATAATTTCAATTTGTACCTGAGGTGGGTAAGAATTAATGTCTTGAAGAGAAATCGAAAAAGGATTAGTGAAAAGTTCAGTATTTTTTTAACATCTTTAAAATCCTCAAACCTGGCACTGAAAGAATCCTGCAAAATGGATATTAAATTTTTAAATCTATCATAGTTCAGAACATTACTAACTTTGGCAAATAATTCCTCCATGAATGGGAAATGAGTTAATTTTTTCCCCTCCAAAATTCAGACAAAAAAAAAGCAAAAGTTTGTTCACAAAAGAAGATATATGACTAACTAGGGTAGGAAAAGTAAAAATTTTCCTTGTAATCTTAAATTTAAATTGTTTAAATGTTCCATTAAATTGGTAAGAAAGGTTAAATCCCACAGCCAATTGTCACTCCTGAGGAGCGAACATTCACTGGGCAGTTCATCGGTTTCTTCCAGATATTCTAAAACACATTCCCTCAAACTCCAAAATCTTACAAATGAACTTCCTTTGGAAAGCTAGCGCACACTACAATGAAGGAGTAACTTGCCATTTTCTTCCGATTTTTCGAAGAAAAGCGTACGAAATCTTCGTCGATTCAGAGCACGAGCTCGTATTTTGTTCATACAGCGCACCACGGGGTCAACAACGAAAGACAAGTTTAAGTCCTTGGCACAAAGAGCTTCTTGATGAATAATACAATAATACTTGAAAACTTTTCTTCCCAAATAATTTTCAAGCAATGCAACAAAATCTTTTGTTCTGCCAACCATGTAAGGCGCTCCATCTGTGAAAACACTGTCTAATTTTGTCCATTCTACTTTGTTAATTTCAATTACATTTTTAAGTTCCTTAAAAATGTCTTCACCTGTAGTTAAAACTAGTTGGCGCAAATCAAGAAGTGTTCTTCCACAGTATCAAAACTTCCGTTCGTGTAACGCACAAAGATGCTTAACTGCACATTGTCAGTGATATCACAGCTTGCATCCACAGTTAATGAAAATATTTGCAGTTTTGAAGTCCAGAGACAATTTGCGTTCCTCCAACATCCTGGTCCATGTTATCTATACGATATATGACGGTATTTCTGGACAAAGCTATTTTGTCAACCATATTTTTGACATTAAGATCACCGACATTTTGGGCGAAAATTAAAAGGCTGCTTTTTATTATCTCCTCTCCGTCAGAATATGGTTTTTTCTTGCGGGCTAACAACAAAGAAAGTTCATAAGAAGCCTTCACCATAGTTTCCATTACGTCATTTCTTTTCTGGAACAAAGATTGTTGGCCGGCTAAAGATTTCTTTTTTTTTTATTGATGAATTCCGTTCGCAAATTTGATCCAACAGGATATTTGTTGTTGAAATCACTATGCAGTTGTTTGAAATGACGGTCCAAGTTAAATTTTTTTGGAACTGCTATACAAATTCCACATATCAAACAAACAGGCTTTGAAGCATTTTGATGTGTAAACAAGTATTGTTCTTTCTAGACAATTTTAAAATCACGTGCTGCAATATCCTCTCATAATTTCTTTTCGATGTCGAAGGTATACTCATAAATATATTGAGAATTTTAAAAAATTTAAACAACTACGCTCAACACTAAAATCTAAAAACAATTTTAGAAAAGGAGAAAATCTAAACGTCTTGCTAAACAGAGTTTAAAATCAACTGAGTCTGACAGCTAGAAACAATTTGCCAATGTTACGCTACAAATTTTCTAGGCTCCGAATCCAGCATTCTGATTAGTCACGGATGCAAGTTCACACTCCCTCTGCTTTACAAAGCGGCTACTTTGTGCAGATAGAATTACTTCTACCGTATCAACAACTGCGCTCCTGATATATTGCAGAATTACTTCTTAACATTGCAGAAATCGTAAATAGCCAATATCTCAGGAAAAACTTTTAATCTGACATCACGTTAACAACCAATAGCTATAAACTTCAGCCCTGCACAGGGAAGCTGAAATTTGAATGGAAATCTGAGGTGTTAAAAATTAACCGCCCCCCCCCCCCAGAGAGGGTGACTTTTTGGGCAGTTTCGACCGTCCGAGAGAGAGAGAGAATCTATTTGTTTTTAGTCTCATGTTACTCAACACTTTTCTCGGAATGTTACAAAGCAGTAGAATTGTAAGTTTTGGGGCATGATCTCATTTTTGGCGTTTTTCTGAAGAAAAGAAAAATCTTGCTTAGCGCCCTTAAAATCTCAAGCTGAAAATTTCTGTTTCTTACATATTCTCTTCATGACAATTTTTTTTCTTATTGAAATTCAATTAATTCAGTAATATTTTCATAATATTTTTGTAATTTTTCAAAAAGCCTTCGCGTGCCACAGTTACGACCCCCGCGGGTTGGCCACCCCTGCTCTAGGCAATTCGAACATTTGCATGTAGCAAACAGGTTGGAGCTTACATGTTTTGTGTTGTATTGTCTCTGCGTGTCTCACCTGTAACGTAGCCCCTTTGATGACCATCAGTCTGCTGCCCCTTATTTGTGTTTCCCAGTTTCTGAGGCGAAAAGGTACTTTTATTGCTTTCCTTCTTCAAGTGAACAGTTCTAGTAGCACTTGTTGTGAGCCGTCCATATCTTTCATTTAACGCATGGCCTTGGGAACATGTGTTCAGAAAGGATGGTCCGCTATTGTGAAGAAGAGATGCGTAGGATTGTGCTTTTTGCGTCTCACCGACTTGACGATTAATGCTTATCTGTGTAACTTATAGTATGATGCACAAAATAGGGCAGGGACCGGCCTGGAGCCTTGAAGAACCAAGAGTGTTGGGGACAGTGTCTGAGGGAACCGGGTGCGAAAACATTTTATTTACAATGAAGAATAGAAGAGATTTGTGGTGGGGCGTGAAAGAGTTATTTTCTAGAATTACTATATAAATGTATTCTTTAATACAGTACTGTTAGCTTCTGTATTTACACTGTATAATATGCACTTTTAAAAAATACTTTTAAGTAATATTGTACACAGTTGCTGTTTTATTATATAGTTTAAAATTCAAATGTGTTAGAAAAAAAATTTCTCTTCGTCTATTTTGGGAGTTTTTCTTACCCTCTTGATAATTCAAACTCTGGATAATTCGAAGTTTTTCATTGGTCCCTCCTACTTCGAATTATCGAGAGTCGGCAGTATTTAGTGAATAATTTTATAAGAATCGGATTATACTTATAAAATTATTTGAAGAATATCAATAGAACAAAAAAGTTTAAATGTAATTTGTGTGGGAAAAAATGAAGACAAATTGACATATTTTCAAAATATTGTCCTTTTATGCAAAACGTTGCCATAATAATATTTTGCCAATACGTATATAGAAAAGTCTGAACGAGGTTTTTTGAAGGATTCACATTGTTTTAAGCGTTACTATCAATTGAAATAATAACGAATAATTTCGATTAAAATTTCTCTTCTCACTCATCCAAAATTTTAAACTATTATTAAATCCCTTGTGTAAATAATATATTTCAAATTTCCCAGTTCAAGATCTGAACAGAAGTCTTAGCTACATCTAAGAAAAATAATATTTATAAAGAAACATTTTCCATAAAAGAAGAATAGTTTTAACATATGTCATTTTGTCTAAAAGTTACATTAAAGTTTTTTAATGTAATAATATTTTTTTAATATTTTTTAATTATAGTCTAATTTAGATGACACTAATATAAAAAATTATCGATGCCCTTCTTTTAAAATCACGCTTTCGAACGCAGTCGGATTCCTTAATTTATTTTTTAAAAGGTATACCTTGATTTTAACTTCAAACTTAAATCAATTGAGAAAGATTACCTCATTTAAAAAAAAGAAACTATGTTACAGCATATCGAATAGAATCATTAGAGTTAAAAATAATTAATGATATAATACAAAAAATAATAATGTTTGATTTTCATAAAAAAAATAAATTATAGTTTTAAAAAACTAAAAAACACGCTTTTATAGGGAATCGAACTAAAAAGTAAAAAAATAATTCTTAATATAAGAATAAAATGATGAACGAGAAAATTAATGTCATTGAAGTAAAAGCGTGGGGTGTTCTATAAATATATCAATTGTTATAATTTATATTCCGAAATGCTTAGTTAGTGTAAAAATGTAGTACAATGCACCCCACGCTTTTACCCCAATGACGTTAATTTTCTCGTTCATCATTTTATTTTAATATTAAGAATTATTTTTTAAATTTTTAGTTCGATTCAGTACAAAAGTGTGTTTTTTAGTTGTTTTTTTAAACTACAATTTATCTTTTATTTTTTAGTTCGATCTACAATAAAAGGGTATCTTTTAACTTTTTAAACTATAATTTATTCATTGTTGAATTTATCCTTCAGTTTGATATTTGGAGGCGGAATTACGTGGCTGCTGGAATTATTCTTTCTTTTCAATGGATATTAATTAAAGGGTCTGAAGTGTAGTATTTATTCTCTCCGTTTACGGGTAATCGGACGAATCCCGTATCGTTATGTTAGATTCCGTCTCTGTAGAACAGGTCAAACAATTAAAAGTGTTTAAGGGGTCTCAGGGGTGTTAAAAATGTTTCGAGAGCACAAAATACGAACAATTTTCGACTAGAAATAATTCTTTGAGGTTAAAATGAAATAATTTGATTCTTTTACACATTTTTTATAAAGGAATAAAGTTTCAAAAAAGTATAAAATGTCTAAAATATAATCATAATTTTAAAAATAATAAGCACATAAATATAAGAAAATTTTTTGTAAGAAACAAATAGTAAGTTTTACGACGCTCATGATATTTTCTGAAATAATAATTCTAATTACTAGCAATAAGTTGATTTATAAAGTCAAATATATCCTTATTAGATGGTAGCGATTTTATATAAATAGAATAAAAAATAATATTTTTAAAAAATAAAAAAAGTACATTTTTTAAATTTTTTTCAAAAAATTTAATGTTTTTGAAATTTTTCAAAAAATTACAAATATGTAATACTATAAATAGCTAGGATTTAAAGATTATGATAGAGTTTATAATTCTGTAAAGTTTTATGTATCAAAGTATGATAGTTTTTGAAACGCAATGCGCGTAAGTGAAAAAAACACAAACTGAGAAAAAAGGCTTTAAAGTTTTAAATTGAATTTGAGAAAATAAATTTTAAAACTTACATGCTAAAATGCTCCAGGATCATACGATATGCCTTCCTGTTGCTTAAACAGCTCAATTTCTTTACTCTTTTCAAATTGTTTGGCTCTGCGAGCTTCAAACGATGATAAGCTCCTCTTTCTTGACGTAAAGATTCGATGATTGTCACGTTCAGCCAGGGACACACAAGCATTTTTGTTAATTTTTAAGCCAAATTTCTCTAAAATAGTATTAAGTATTTGATTTCCATCATTAAAAATGCTGGTTGCTAGATTTGCAGCAATCTCTGCAATCTGAAGGCTAGAACCAATCGTCTTAGGACAAAACTTCCAGATTAATGAATTTAAACTTTCATTAGGATTCTGTGTCTTACATCCTAAACATTTCCTCAGGAGTGCCAGATGAGATAAGTCTGCAAATACAGGCTTAATTACATCTCGAACAGCTTTAGCAACTGAGGGTTTGTGTTTATAATTTTGTAAATTATTATTAATTGCAGCATTATACTTACACCATGTATTTGGATTTGTAGGACAAAACCAGTGCATCGGTTCATCATCGGTGCTGCAAGAATGACCCCAAACAGCCCAAATGGCTTTCCGCATTTCATCTACACTAGTAGAATTGCATCGAATAGCATTACCATAGTAATGCGTAAGCTTATTAATTAAACTATCAGTTAACCTACCTTTACCGCCTATAGTTTTACCATCAGATAATTTCTTTTTACCATATACTAATTTAAGCTTCCTAAGTCTTGTACCCATTCTCTTTTGCACATGGCCTACACATTCTATTTTCTGAATAAGATGGTTATCGCCATACGGCTTCTTTTCAGAAAGGGCATTGAATGTTTTTGTGTCGCCATCTCCTATGTAGTTCGAATATTTCAGGTTGTGAAGCTTTTCTGATCGAATAAAAATCCTCAACATCCCGTCAACCTCCATCTTACCAGCAGAGCCAGAATAATTTTTTCTACATGAAATCTTATGCGCTCTTAGCCATTTATTGTACTTTATACCAAACTTTACCCCTTTATAACTGTCGCATCCTTTGCAAAATGAGGACAACACTTCCCTATCCAAAACCTTACCTGTTTCGCTCCCTATTAGAGTACTTACTCCAATCAACGATGAATGTCCTCTCGTCTTCCAGGTCCCATCACCACTTACCGTTAAAATGTTATCAGGTGACGAAGAATTTTCTTCGACAGCTGCCCTGTTCATGCTTTCTTCGGCGACTTCCTTCATAACAAGTGAAAGTTTATTATTAATAACATCATATGATTTTTGTTCAACAGGATTAGGAAGACTCATTACAGCACAAAAGGTTTTTAATGACTGTAAACCTTGACCTATGCATCTCATTGCTAAAATAGATCTTCTGTTAATTTCTGGAGCATTATTTTTATTCCCAGTGTTTTCACAGCTTGAAAAAGTACAAATACTTCCACAGTTTTTACAATGTATTTCAAAATTCGAACATAAACCACGAGTGGATTTTTCATTAATTGTTAATGGCTTATGACATTTTAAACAGCATGATACTGACAAAATAGATCTAAAGGTTGAAATAAAATCAAAAATACGATATCCTTTGAAGTTTTCACTTACTTAAACAGGATTTGACTTTAATGAAGTCTGAATTCCTGAGATTTTATTACTGGAAGCACACTTACGTGTATCTCTCCTTTCTGCAACATTTGTATCAGGACATACCTTCATGAATTGGTTCCCTCTAAATCTTCTTTTGTAAGGACGCTTACCTGAAGGCCTAGGATGTATATTTTCCATTTCAAATTAAAAGATAAATAATGTTTTGAGTTTCGATAACGATTTCAAACAACGTTGTTTTGAATTTCGATAACTTATTTCAAACAACGTGGTAGCGTTACCAAAACAGAATGTAAACACAGAAAGAATGTGTTGAGTTGCAAGCTTCCTTCTGATCAACTCAAGCGCTTAAAATATTTCATGAGGCTTTTTAAAAACAGAAAAAAGAAACGTTGCGGAAATAAAAAAAACTGGGCGTGGCATGTGTCCATTTAAACACTGTTATTACTAAATTGCTGTTTGGAATTTTTTTAATAACTTTCAAAGTTTTTGTAGCACTATCACGTGGTTGGTATCAAAATGTTCAAAAGAAAATGAGGAACAACATATATTTTTTTCGAAAATTCGAAAAAATCCGAGATTAACACCCCTGTGACCCCAGAAGAAAAAGTTCGAATTAAAAAAAATTTTAATTTACCATGTTTTTATAACGGACTAAAAAGTATAAAATTCCTTATTTTCGTTTTTTATTCTTTTTCACATTTTCATGCATTATCATCCGCTTCTGAGCTATGGTCCAAATTTCAAGTCTCTAGCTCCTCGGAAAGTCACACAGTTTAAAATCAATTACAAAATTCCACCCGGACAGACATTCAAGAAAGAGAATTAATAAAAACATGGCAAAATATTAAGTGTCAATCGTATTATCACCTTTTAAACGTATTGCTATAATGTTAATTTGTATCATCACTTCTAAACGTATTGCCTTATAAAAATAAAAAATAAATATTTAGCAGTTAAAACAGGGGTCGGCAACCTTTTAGTTGTGGCGTGCCAAATCAATCTACCAATATGATTCAGCGTGCCACACAGAAGGAAATTTTTGTAACAATGCGATTCCCGTGAGATGCATGTAGAATTAGAGAATACAAGTCAAAATAATTTAAATTTACAGTTTTATAATATATTAATTTTACATTATTTAAAGATATTTCTTTTAACATAAAAATAAACATAAAATATAACAATTTCTTCAACAAAAATAAAAAAAAATTTAATTGTACATATATTATATATTTTTAAACTTATTTTTTAAAATAAGAAATAGACAAAATAAAATATAAGTATTTCCTTTCATTACAATTAAATAAAAATTTTAATGTGAACCTGTGCTTGCATCGCCCTACTTTCATTTCCCAAAATCAGGGTTACAATGTGTGACTTTCAATTTGACACGATTCAGAGCATTCATTAAGTTGTTAAACAATTTCTTTGTGTACTCGAAATATTTTTAATGTGAGGAAAAATCTTTTTACTTTGATATGTAGAACCAAATGTGGAAAGAAGTTGTACAAGCAAATTTATCTCTTCAAACAATTAAGTCTCTCCAACAACAACATTCAATGATTTACAAAATACGTAAATATATCTTTAGTTATCCTTCAGATTTTTTCATAATTACCTAAATGTCCGTATTTCGGAAGATGTTTGTCAATAAGGTCCATTATACAAATTTAGAAACTTCCATCCACTCAAAAATTGACAAGTTTGTTGAGTAATGCAGAGTGCCACTGAGAATTGTACCGCGTGCCATAGGTTGCCGACCCCTGAGTTAGAATATTAATTATTTTTTTTTCACATGCATGAGCCTTTTTTTTTACTTTCATTTTTCAGAAAAAAGTTTATATTATGGTAAGAAATTGCTAGCCACACCTACCCTCCACTTTCTCACATAAAGAGCACTTTTTTGTTTGTCTTATTTGTATTAATCACAAGTGTATTTTACACTTGCATATAATTAGCATTAAATTAAAAATAATCACTTTTGGGGTTACACCTTATTCTTTTAATCGCTAAATCTGAAAATGGTATGTAAAATTAGTCGCCAAATCTGGAAATGGTATATGCAATAAGTCGCCAAATCTGGAAGTGGTAAATGGAATTGTTGCCAAATCTGTTAATCGTAATTCCTGACGATCCTGATGAGGACAATGGAACAAAATTATAAAATTATTGTACTGTCGTCGGTCCTTGACAAGTGTGCAAAATTTTGAATTAATCTGACATTTTAAATTGGGTAAAAATCGAGTTCAAAAATTCCGTTACATGCAAGTGAAACTTATAAATGCGTGTAAAAAAAATGCGCAATTTTATGAAATTTGGAGAAAAAAGATATTGAATATCTTTAATGCATTTCTTTCAAAAACATTCTCTCCAAATAAAACAAAAATTCCAATTATTTTTTTTTATAATGAACGAGAAAATTAACAGAAAAAAGTAAATAACGTTATTATCAATTTTTTAAATAATTATAAAAAAATTAATAAAATCAATATTAAGTATTAATGTAAAGTGCAGGGAAAAAATCACTTCCTTCAATACCTCACGAAAAATATATTAACAATCCATTAAATTAATTGGTTGAACATTCCAAACGTTGATTAGAAATTCAGATCGCAGTACAATTCCGCTAGTAATGTATTTTTACCTCCTTGAATAGCTTAAACTATTTGATGTTTTCCAGTAAACATTTGGGCATTGTATGAAGCTCTTAGAAATGTCTTAGAATATTTTTAAGAATATTAAATTAACACCTTATGTGTTGGCGCCTTCGAACTTAATTGGATACTTCAGGGTTGCCAGAATAAACTTATGTAACACGTCATTGAATTAAGACACGAGTACGCCGATGATCGGATCGAATGAAGGGAGAAAAAAGCATGATGCTTTGGGCAGTGCGCTTTAAAGCGATATTTCTTCTAAAACCTGTAAATAGTATTAATGTTGGTGTGTGTGAGTGTAGTGCTGTGAAGTTATGTTTAGTCATCAATAAACTTATTCGTATACCAAGGGCTCTTCATTTACCAGATAGAACATTAAAATCAAAATTACAGTCCTCTTGCTCTCCATTGAATTCTCGAAGACACCTTATTAAGAAACACTTTAAAAGGAAGTTTTACGATCCACAAAAAAAATATTAGCCTTATACTGAAACTCCCCCTTTTTTATTTAGATTTTGGGCTCGCAGGATTTGTATTTTTCGATAAATATGTGTAGTCTAAATGCGTTTAAAAATGACGCCCATTTTCCCACCATTTACAAATATCTCTCTACACTCTATTTACTCGTTTAATAACTTCTAAGTGAGACAATATATGGCAGCTGTAGCCAATTTATCATACAGGTAAGTCAAAAAAAGTTCCTGGAATTGGTCAATTACAAATTATTTAAAAAAGTACAATAATTTGAAAGCCAATAATTAATAATTATTGGCCTTCAAGATACTGCCCTCCTGCAGCCACACACTTGTTCCAGCATTCGTGAAACTATCCAAAAAATCCTATGATCCATTTTTTGAGTGGTCCTTATGTTGATTCGTTTCATTTTGGATCACCTCATCTGAATCCCCAAAACGATGTCCCTTCCATTTCATTTTCAGCCATGGAAACAGGTAAAATTCCTCTGGTGTTGGAATCGCTTCCGTATGCTTTCTTCAACATCTCGAGCAATTAATTTCAAGAGCAAAACGCAGAATTTGATGTTTGCACACCGCTCCAAAGACCACATTGCAAATTTTGACGAATGAAAAAAATTCGCTTTGTGAGAAATGCTCTGCAGCTAACGCCAACAGTACATGAAATAAATTCCAGATGGTTGTGTGTTGTCCTTATTGTCTCTGTCATTCCCCGAACCAAATATTCCCCCTCCAATGAGCACCTGAGGAAATGTAGGTGACAATTCAAAAAACCTTTTGACTCCAGTAGTAGTCGCGAATTCCCAGCCCGCATTATTCGATAATGAGTTTGAGTCTTGGCGTCACTTATCTTGAGTCTGGCGTCACTGTTAAGATCTTTTTTCAGTGGGTACCATCGCACTTGAATGTCTATGGAAATGAGATTGCAGATGGTTTTATCCGCGAGGGCAGCCATAAAGATCCTATACATGGTGGCTGCAGTGGCGTAACGGAAAACAACTGGGCCTCCCGCAAGGTCAGGTCTTCGGCCCCCAAGCCGGATCTTATGTATGTATGTATATATATACACTTTCCAGAGAAAGTCTGCGTTCATCTACCACTGCTTACATAAACAAAGAAAAAAATTTTAAATCGGAATTTGAAAATTTTATAAAATTATATTTTATTTAGTTCATTTTAAGTACTGAAAACAGCAAAAGTAGACTCGGTTTGCTTTCATAGATTTTAAAATAAAAACAGGTCTGTAGCGATAACAAAAAAAATCAAGTAGAAAAATTCTGCGTTCACAGTTTTAGTAGAAACTATAAAAATTATTTAAAAAGGATAATAAGCTATTGATGGGAGGCTTGGAGGCTGAAAAGCTTGGATGCTGATCGGGTTTGAAGATGGCCCCCAAGACACATGTAATTTGTGTATTCCCCTTGTTTATTGTTTACAGGATGTAGTCGGATTCCTGAATCGGGGGTCCCAGCGCAGGTTGTCAACGATCATGAAAGTTGAATGGACTCATAAATTTGGAGAGAGACTCTCAACTTTTGTAACTTTGCGCTTGGTTCCTGACCAATGACTAGGCGAGACCGAAGGGCATGCGGATGCAAAAAGGGGTAATTTGCCCTCACTTAAAAACAGGAGCCGAGACAATTCTCGGCAGATTTTGATGTCAATAATGTAAACTAAATTTTTAGGAAACTTCGCACCGTCCGTGGACCAGGCCAACCTCCCATCACCTCGCTTCCGTTTCAGATAAGTGGAATTTTAACTGTTTGTAATTTGTTTAATCTTAATTTCGTAATGTGGTTTCTGAATTAGAAATAAACTAATTAATTTTAATTTAAAAGCGAGTAATGTCATTAGTGTTGCATTGTCTCAATAACTCATTTTAAGTACTAGCCACTATCATGATGCAAATTAAATTAAATAATCGAACCGGAGTAGTAGTTAGGATGTTAGTTTAAAGAAATTATTAGCAGCGCTGCATCATCTAGATGATGTATCATCTAGCGCTGCATCATCTAGTAGTAGTTAGGATGTTAGTTTAAAGAAATTTTAGCAGCGCTGCTAATAATTTCTTTAAACTAACATCCTAACTACTACTCCGGTTCGATTATTTAATTTAATTTGCATCATGATAGTGGCTAGTACTTAAAATGAGTTATTGAGACAATGCAACACTAATGACATTACTCGCTTTTAAATTAAAATTAATTAGTTTATTTCTAATTCAGAAACCACATTACGAAATTAAGATTAAACAAATTACAAACAGTTAAAATTCCACTTATCTGAAACGGAAGCGAGGTGATGGGAAGTTGGCCTGGTCCACGGACGGTGCGAAGTTTCCTAAAAATTTAGTTTACATTATTGACATCAAAATCTGCCGAGAATTGTCTCGGCTCCTGATTGTCTCGGCTCCTGTTTTTAAGTGAGGGCAAATTACCCCTTTTTGCATCCGCATGCCCTTCGGTCTCGCCTAGTCATTGGTCAGGAACCAAGCGCAAAGTTACAAAAGTTGAGTGTCTCTCTCCAAATTTATGAGTCCATTCAACTTTCATGATAGTTGACAACCTGTGCTGGGACCCCCGATTCAGGAATCCGGCTACATCCTGTAAACAATAAACAAGGGGAATACACAAATTACTTGTGTCTTGGGGTCCATCTTCAAAACCGATCAGCATCCAAGCTTTCCAGCCTCCAAGCCTCCCATCACTATTTAATAGCTGGTTGGATAACCCCGTCTTTTGAAAATATCCTGAAGTCGTTTTGGCATTGAATTAACGAGTCTCGTGGTTTCTTCAGGGCTTATCTTCTCTCATTCGCCCTTAATAACACTCTTCAACATATCCTTGCTAGATATATTGTGTTGACGAATCCTACGCTCCAGAAAATCCCATAGGTGTTCTATATAATTCAGACCATGTGACTCCGGAGGCGAGTGCAATTGATTTGGGACATTATACAAGAGCCAAAGCTTCACAATCTCAGTGGCATGCTTAGGATCGTTGTCGTGTTGGAAACGAAACGACAATCCTAGGCCGAGTTTGATGGCATTTTCCTTTAAATTGTATTTAAGACATCGAGATAGTCCTATTTGTTCATAATTGATTCGATGTATTCCAACTTTCCAACACCATTGCTCGTTATGCGCTCCCACACCATAACACCATCGCCGCCGTGCTTTACCGTTGGTTCTAAATGCACTTTTTGAAGCGCTGTGCAAAGTTTTCTCCATACCAATTTACGACCTTTTATGCCAAAAATGCAAAATTTGCCCTCATCGGAGAATATCACAGTCCTCCAGAACTCCGGAGGCTTATGAATATGTTTTTTGCAAAAGCTATCCGTTTCAGCCGGTTGGTCATTGAAATATAAGACCTTCTGCAAGACAGTCGACTACAGTATCCGGCCTTTTTCGAGATTTGTGAATGACACAAATGTTTTTCTTAAACTTCTCGTGAATGTCAGTTTCTATTTGAGTTACATTTAAAAGTGGATTTTTTTTCCTACCAAAGGATATCATACTTGGTTTTTCTCTGATTGTGAGTTAAGATGGACGACCTGGACGAGGTTTGGATGTGTAAACTCCTGTAGATATAAAGATATTAATAACACGCAGGATAGATGAATACTGCCGTTCGACGGATCAGGCAATATCTCGACGACCTTTTCCCGTCTTTTCATATTTTCACAATGATTTTAAGCTCACTGATACTAATTTTCTTCCTTTTATTTTTCATATCCTTGAAGTGCTTCTATCTCATAAAAACGTTAAAATGATTGCGTCACAACTTTCTTAAACTATTTTACTTGATAACGGAATGCAAAAACTCGGTTAACCTATAACGCCTGTTGATAAAAATTTCAAGAAACAAGAATATTTCCAATAGTGAACGCACACTTTTTCTGCCTACAATTTGTGTATTTTGCTACAAAACTTCCGTTATCTTATGTAGTTTTAATTCAAAACTAACGAATTCTTGCATGCTTAGTATTTAAATAATAGTACACAAATTTATGAAATATTGTAAGAAAAAATATATTTATATTAAATTTTACCATTTCTGTATGATTTGTTATGGGTGAACGCAACTTTTTCAAGAAAGGATTGCCAAACCATAAGATAATGTACCTTTACACATCACGTAAAAATATTTAATATTAAACTTATAACTGGATACAAAATCAAACGGAGTCTGAGTAAACGAAGTAAATAATGTATAACATTAGAGAGTATTTATAATATTCATTAAAATGGGAAATCTGATGACAGATAACCTGGTAACTCAAATAAAAACGAACACGAAAACACGGTAAACAGAGAACACTGTAAAATAATTTTCGATGTGAAATTCTTATGAAAGAAAAAAAAGTATCACTTATACCTTATACATGGTTTCTGCATTCTGGGAGAGCTTGATATAAAGTTTGATTATATTCTAGCATAAATACTGCAACTTTTTATAAGGAGAGATCCTTGTATAATGAAAAAATGATTCCATGAAAAAAGTAATAAAAAAAACTGATACATTCCATTATGCTTTCTTCTCTCATTATGCTTCATTTGATTGAATACTCATAAATCTAGACCAAATTTCATTTAAAATCCTTCCTGTCTTTCCCAAGTATAGTAATATTATTTTACTTGAAAGCATAACAGATGTACGTTATTTACGATTTCGTTAAATGAAAATGAAATACATGAGAAGGGGGGGGACTAAAGACGGCGATTTGTTGCTTCGTGAAAAGTAAATCATATTTTTTGTTCCTCCCTGCAGCTAATGTAAGGTTACTGTAAAAATAACAGTGAGGAATTTTTACGTCTTCCTAGCGTTTTATCCGATTCTCAGTCTGATTTTTGTTTTATCTGTCATTAATTAAGGTTTAGAAAGAAAACCCGCTGAAGAAAAGTATCTCTCTCTCGTCACGGGCATTACAGCAAATAAAAAAAAATGTTTTTTGATTTGGTTAATGGATCAAAGATGTCTAATAGATGAATGACTTCAGATCACCAATTAGAAAATCGCTTAAAAATTCGATTTTAAAAAATGCAAAGCTAATTTTGAGGAAATCTACGTTAAAGGCGTCAGTCAAGCTTTTTAGGCCCCCTAGAAGCCTGCCCACCCCGCAGTGCGGGGGTGTAATTTGCGCCACTGGGTGGCTGCCTTACTTTTTCAGAAATTGCTACCAGAGTCAAACAAGATATCAGTTCGTCTTGGAGGCAGGCCCCCGTGCATGAATGGTATGAAGGAAATCGCCCTGGTGCTGCTTTATTTGGGACAAGCAGTAGGCGAGATGAAACTACTCTTGTTAGACTACGAAGTGGACATACTCGAGTTCAACGGCATTTGGATGGCCTTAAAGCTTACCCTCCTGGTCCGAATTGCAAAGTGAACCAAGCCGCTCCTGCCCACATTTTGGCTTGTATTGGTTGCCATAAGAATCTTTGCTCTCAAGTCCAGCTACAGTTATTGATTGTTTAAAAACGCACGGGTTCATGGACTTGATCTAGAAGTTTCTGTAGGTCAAGTGGGATAAGAAACAACAACAACACATTTGTCAAGAATCAAAGTCCTCAATTTCCCGTCGTGTGAAAGTCTAAATTTCTACATGGTCACTTTTGACCGCGTCTGAAGATTACGATATCCATCACCGATAACCCACACACAGATTCTAAGTATGATCATATATATATATATATATATATATATATATTTAAAAAGTGAAGTAAATATATATAAAAGTATTATAAGGCATATATATTTTTAAAATATATAATTTAGAAATAGATTTTTTTTTTTGATATTTCAATACATCAGAGTAGAGAAATTTAAACAAAAAACACCGGTTATTATTTCAGTTGATAGTAGCTCTAAAAATAATGTGAACTTTTCAAAAATCATAATTCAAACTTTGCACAGAATTCATGGCTATGCAGGGGGATTTGCTACCAGTCACATAGGAATACAGGATCTCAAATGCCGTATTTGCGAGCTGTGGTGCAAAGCAAAGAAAAAGAACAGAACCAGCCACATTTTATTGAATGTTGTACAACAACAGGTGCTTGATATTACGACCAAAAGTCATCTGGCCTGCCTGACACCTACGTTGTATGGAATTCCTTCAGTCCTGGTCGATTCATGGTATGTCACGTATCATTTCCACCACTACAGATTCGAGCGATGAGATCATAAACTGAAGGGATGGGTATCTCGAACACCAAACTCTTTATGGGGCCTTAAAAGAAGAAATCAATGCACTTTCGAACACCTGTTGTAGCACAACTTTTCAATAAAATGTTTTCTATCCCATTAATGTGCTGCTGTTTCTGTTCTTTTTCTCTGTTTCTTTGCATCATAGCTCGCATCTAGGGCATTTCTGACCCAGTATTCCTATGTGATTCCGAGTCGTCTGTGTACTCCCTACACCACGGGTGGGTGGACTTTTCCAGAGTACGGGATACTCCTGACGTTTTTATGGTGACACAGTCCACTCAGTGGTGCAGGTGTGGCCATTCTGAAATAAAATTGTAAGTTTTCTTTTCTTAATACTTGTTTTCGACATTGTACCTCTCTTTTAAATTATGACAGACTACTTTTTTTACAACTATAAAAACAGAAGTAACCGAAAATCGTCAAGTTGAATGCCTGAACAATAATGAGTGATTGCTAGACAGTGTAGTGCGTACGTATTCAATGCAACGAGCAGAGAAAATACGTCAATCGATGAATCTGAAACCAACGTATGTACTGAATTTGTCCTTTGTCGCGGTACATCAACACGAGGACTCTATGGAAGCTTGGGGTGAGAAATGATGTCTCAATAGCCAATCCTGAGCTATCGCGGGAACAATTGATCATCAAAATTTATTCTTTCTTTCGGTCGACGTGTGGGTTGTAAAAGCGATCACCCAAGAATGTCTTTGTGGTCCACCGGGTGATCGCGATCGACTTAGTGCCCATCCTTCCTCTACACACTTTGCAAGTTTGTCGGTCTGGTAGCGTATCACGCTAAGCAAAATATTATTATAGAAGCATTTTTTTCATAAAAAGAAACATGTTTTGAAAATATATCACTCTACATTTTTTGCCAAACGAATTGTATTTAAATTATTTTTCAATGTAATAATATTCTTAAAACAGTAATATATATGTAGATTCTACTTGAAGTGACACTAAATATCAAAAAATTGTTCATTTATACGTTTTTCTCAAAATCACGGATCCAAACATATATGATACCTTAAGAATTAGACATTTATAAACAACCAATTCATCCTTGATAGATGAATGGCTTAGCTGCCGACTGAGTTATTAAACATCATCATTTTAAAGCAGGAAGCTTCGGTATGGTTTTTATATGGGTGTTTGAGGTAGTCATATTGATGTTTGATTACATTGTTCAATATCTCGCATTTGCAATGTATTTGTATGTCTTCATTTTTTGTATTTTCAAGGGGAAAAAATCTGGGTTTTATTTATCTAATTTGTGGAGTACTTTTTTTTTATCAATGCTCTAAATTTTTCAACAATTTGCAACAAATAGTAATTTTGTACTCTATTCTTTTTTTGTTTTTGTTTTTTGGAAACGCGTATAAATATTTCTATCATAAATAATACCTCTAAAATGATCATCTATACTAATATATAAAAGAAAGAGTTTGTGTGTGTGTGTGTGTTTCACCTATTCCGGCCAAATTAAGCAACCCACAAGTTTGAAACTTGGCACATAGAAGCTGTAGGTGACTATGCTATTAACCTCGAAGAGGTTTTTTTGAAATTCGCTTTCGATTTTTTAAAAATTCAATTTTTAAGCGATTTTCCGTTAATTTGGGCATATGACGTCATATTACGTATTCTGCAAAAACTAATGCTTTGTGGACTTTCTTGGGGAGTATTACATATTTCTTCAATAAATATATTTATTTAGTGCTGTAATTATACGTTTATTTTTTTTCTTTAAGGTTGATTTACGATTTCTTTTCGAAAATACATTTTTGAAATTGTTTTTTTTTAACAACTGGATCTTAGTTTCGGAGGTGTGGCAACAGAGATTTGTCTTTGTTCTTTCCTTGCGCTAGAAAGTTTAAGATTTATGAGACAGCTTTAATTTAAACATATTTTATTTCAGCAAAAATCTATTATAATATTTTATTTCGTTAAAATTTACTTTGTTTTATTTACTTTAAATATTTTTAACTTCAGTTGATAATTTCATTGCTTTTTATTTAAAGACTTCACCTTCCTGCCGGAATACAACGGATTTCAAGCTAAGCCTATTTTATATTTCTTCAATAACTAAATTAAATTAGCTTAATATACATTTTTGTTTTGCTTATATTTTATGTTATTAGTATTTTGAACTATTTCTGGGTTTAGATTTAATTTTGTTGTTTCTTTTTTAGCTTAAAAATTTCTATTTTCAGTTTACATGTTTGTTTTTGTTCAGATTTAATTTTGTCGTTTCTTTTTCAGCTTAAAAAATTTCTGATTTATTTTACATGTAGTCAATTGTATTCATATTGAAATTTCTATTTTGTTTTAAGGCTGTGTAACGTTTATTATATTTTCATTTTGATCTTCATATGTGTTCATTCAATTTTGTACTGTTTTTGATGTAATTTTGTGATTTTCTTATCTGATTTGTTTTGTTTATAAGGAAGAGTTTTCAAAAATATTTTTTTTGCAATAATTTTAAATTAAATTAATTTAATATGCATTTTTATGGTTTTCAGTTATTTATGTGTTGATTGTTTAGATGTTTGTTTGACTGTTATAATTACTATTTTAGTTTAAGGCTGTGCCAATTTATTTTTTATGAACTGCTGTTTTACATGTGATTGTGGTATTTTCGTGCAAGGCTGTGTCACATTTGTTGTTCAATTCGAGTGTGATAGTGGTTTTCAATATTAATGTTGATTGTTTAGGTGTTTGTTTTATTGTTATTACTATCTTAATTTCATCACTTTCTCAGTTAATCCGAATTTTTTTACAATTGATTGTTTGAATATTATTTTAAACAATGACGCAAGTGTTCGAGTTGTTAAAATTAGGGAATGATACAATCCCATACCAAGTTGTCCCAATTGATGTGATGGCTCCTGCCTTTTCAGTTCAATTGCTTATTTGTTGTGTGGTAATGTGCAGTCCAGCTTTGTTGTTCGAAAGGCTGTTGTTGATTATATAATCAGTAACTGGGATAGATTTAAGGTATTTACGCATGATCATGAAGGGAACAACTACCCATCTCGCGAAGCGTATAAAACTGCAATGTTAAACCCTATAACTTACGGTTCCGCTTCTGAGTTACAGGCTGCCTCTGAACTCTTTTCTTGCCGTTTCCAGATTTTTCGTGATGGACAGCTCTTTGCTGTATTTGGGGAGCATTTTGAAAATGTTAAAAACATTAGGTTCAGTGGCAAAAACTTGAGTGAGGGACACTTTGATGCTTATGTGTTTGCTTCTTCTCTTAATGAAGAATGCGAAATTTTTGAATGCAACATTAAAGTCACAGGTAAACACACGCAGATAAATCCTAAAAAGCCACCCAAAAAGAAAAGAAGTTTACAGTTTCGTCAAAATAAGGTAAAAAAGAATATGAGAAGAAAACGAGAAAATGAAACTCCACAAGAACAAGAATCAAGGAGAGAATCAAACAGATTGAGAATGGCACATTTAAGGGCCTCAGAAACAGTGGAAGAACAAGGAACCAGAAGAAAATTCAATAGTTTACAAATGATGCAAACAAGGATCTCTGAAACTGCTCAAAATCGAGAAGTAAGACTTGAACGTCAGAGAAATGTCACACACTGTTCAAGAATGGCTATTTGGAAAGACAAAGAAAATGCTGCCTACTTCTACAACCCATCAATAGATTATAAGTCTGATACGTCGTGTATTCTTGGACCCATGTCAATATCTTGCCAATTTTGCGATGCAATGAAATTTAAAGGTGAAGCTCCTGGTTTATGTTGTAGTGGTGGGAAGGTGCATTTACCTGTATTGAGGGATCCACCTGAGCCCCTCCATACATTGTTGTCATCTGACTCTGTATGTGCTAAGTTGTTTCAAAAGAATATAAGGCGATATAACAGTTGCTTTCAGATGACTTCTTTTGGCTCTTCCAAGCAAATAATCGAGACTGGATTTATGCCTACATTTAAAGTACAAGGCCAAGTTTACCACAGAATTGGTAGATATTTTCTTGCCCTGCTGAAGAACCTAAATTTCTACAGATTTATTTTATAGACAGTAATACGGAACAAGCTGAACAACGTTGCAAGATTGTACAACAAGTTAAGCAAGATTTAGTTTTGAAGTTGCAAGACATGTTACAACGTAATAATTCTTACATAAAAAGCTTCAAATCTGCAATTGAAAAACTTGGACCAGATTTTCGTATAATTATTCATGCAGATAAAGTTCCCGCAGGTGAGCACAGCAGGCGTTTTAATGAACCTACAACATCTGAAGTTGCAGTTATCATGGCAGGGGATCAACATGGAAAACGAGATATTGTACTGGAAACAAGAAATAGCTCAATACAAAAAATTTGTGACACGCACAGGTCCTATGATGCGTTACAATATCCTCTAATGTTTTGGCAGGGAGAAAATGGATATCACTTTCAACTACGCCAAAGGAACCCATCTACTGGTGCGTTTACAGAGAGAAAAGTAACTGCTATGGATTTTTATGCATACAGAATCATGTATCGTCCTTCCAGCTTCAACATCATATTGCGTTGTAATGATCTTTTCCAGCAGTATATTGTTGATATGTTTGCAAAGATAGAGTCTGAGCGCTTGAGATACATTCAGTACAATCAAAAGAAACTAAGAGTTGAGGAATATATTCATCTCAGGGATGCTGTTGTTAGTGAAGGTAATGTTTCAGATGTTGGCCAGTTGATCATCTTAACTTCCAGTTTTACGGGAAGTCCCAGGTATATGCATGAGCGTACTCAAGACTCAATGACTTATGTTCGAAACTATGGCCGACCTGACCTTTTTATTACGTTTACTTGCAATCCTGCATGGTCTGAGATTTCAAATGAATTATTTTTAGGTCAAAAACCACACAATCGTCACGATTTATTGGCAAGAGTTTTCCATGGAAAGCTTAAAATTCTTATGAACCTCATCACCAAGGGAAAGATTTTTGGAGTTGCTCAATGTTATATGTACACCATAGAATGGCAGAAGAGAGGACTACCCCATCCACATATTCTGGTGTGGCTTCAAGAAACCTTACATGTGCACAAAGTAGATGACTTCATCAGTGCTGAAATACCGAATCCTGAAGAAGACCCAGAGCTTTTCAACTGCATTACAACACAAATGGTACATGGTCCTTGCGGAGTCATCAATCCTTTTTCTCCTTGCATGAAGAATGGAAGATGTACTAAAAGATATCCTCGAGATTTTTTAAAAGAAACTCAAACTGGCAGGGATGGATATCCACTTTATCGCCGCAGAAGACCAGAAGATGGAGGATTTTCAACAGTTATCAATATTCGACATTCAGAGGTTGTAGTTGATAACAGATGGATTGTCCCATACTGCCCTCTGCTCTCAAGAATATTTTGTGCCCATATAAATGTTGAATACTGCAATTCCACTAAGTCGATTCAGTATGTTTGCAAGTATATTAACAAAGGATCTGATATGGCCGTGTTTGATGTGACCAGTTCTGATGGTATTGCCCGCCAGTTATTCCGCGGGGAACCAGAGCAGATGAAATGTCTGCGTGTATTAAATCATCATATATTTGGGCTGACATAAAAAGATGTCAGTTGAGAACAAACATGCGAAGTTATTTAAGTGGGGATTCCTTTTGCCAGTTTGCTGATAACCTTCTTCAATTAGGAAATGGATCTTTTACGTCTCTTGATCCTGATGGGGCTGTATCTTTGAAAAATATTGGGAGAATCGTTAATACAGAGGAAGAACTTTTACGAGCTGTGTTTCCAAATTTACCTGACTTTTTTCAAGATCATGTTTGGCTATGTCCTTGCCCCTCAAAATCAAACTGTAAGCATTATAAACAAACTACTTTTATCACAAATCCCAGGAAATGTTCAAATATATAAATCTATTAATACTATTTGTGATCCAAAAGAGGCAGTCAATTTTCCAGCTGAGTTTTTAAATTCTTTGGAACTGCCTGGTATACCTTCGCATGTTTTGGAACTCAAAATTGGTGCCCCAATTATCCTTCTTAGAAACCTTGATCCGCCTTCATTGTGTAATGGTACTAGGCTTTCAATTAAGAAGCTAATGCCCAATATGTTATTGAAGCCACTATTCTAACTGGGCAAGCTGCCGGTAAAGATGTTTTCATTCCTAAAATTCCCATCAATCCATCTGATGTTCCCTTTCAATTCAAACGACTGCAATTTCCGATTCGACTAAGCTTTGCTATGAGCATTAACAAAGCCCAAGGACAATCCCTTCAAACTGTGGGGCTGGATCTGAGAAATTTTTGCTTTTACCATGGTCAGCTTTATGTGGGTTGTTCACGAGTCGGTAGTGCAGAAAATTTGTTTATCTTTGCTCCGAATGGTAAGATCGTTATTATTGTTTATCAAGAAGCTCTTCGCTGAAGTTATAGATTTTAGGGTATACCTTGAAACAACTTTCTCAAATTTCCTTTTAATATTATTTATTTGAAGCACATTTGCAGTTCTTTTTTAAATAAATTATAAAGACATGTTCTTTCAAAATTAAATTTAATTTTGGCAGCTTAATTTGTATTCTGTTCTTCCTCAGTATTATTTATAGTGGTTTAATCAAAGCTCAGATTATTTCTTCTGTTTTGATGTTGATATTAAATTGGTTAATCTGTTTCAGGTTGAATATTTTTCCTTACACTAGGTTGGGTTCATTAAATAAACATTAGCTTTTGGAATGGAAAATACCCATGTAAAGAATAGGCACTTCAGGTATGATATTGTGCACTTCAAAGTGAATTTTTCAAATTTTGCTTTACGTTTTTTTTTTTTTTTTGTTTAATTTTTTAAACTTATTGATATGTATATGACCTCATGTCTAGCGTTGAATGCAAAACTGTATTCTTCACAAATTTTGTGGAGGTAGTCATAAATTTGAATATACATTACATTTATGTTAATGTGGCATATTAACAATTGTTTTTAAAGAAAATCTATTATTTCAATGAATGCAAAAATATTCATTAAAAAATTTTTTTTTCTCTGTTTAATTCAATCATTATACTTTGAATAAAAGTAAACCTATTTTATCTTCAGATAGTTTTTTGTTTTTAGTTCACAGTAATTTAGTTTCTTTTTGAGCTGCAGGCTACATAATGTGTATGAATCATAGTGTTTTGTAAAATGCTTTATGATATATATGCTAATTTTTTTTCTTTTGATTTATTTCAGGATATGTACCAGAGTCATCAATGCAACTTACAACTACTTTTTTGTTACAAATAAAAAAATGATAGCATGTTACTTTTCTCTTTTTATTCAAATGTGTTTCTATTAAATTATTATTTACTTTGAGGCAAAATTGCAATTTGTTTAAAATTATTTATATTGTAAACATTCATTTGAAAAAAAATATTTTAATTTTTGGTTATACTACTTTTTATACAGGGTTTTACCCTCACTAAAAATATTATAATTGTACAATAGATAAATTTGTTTTTAAAACTTAACCCGTGCGAAGAACGGGCATTTCAGCTAGTGCTATATAATTGTTAAAAGGAACTGCGAGGTATGAAATAAAATCAATACTGCATATGACACCCCCAGTTATTATAACATAAAAGATTCCTGAAGAAAGTGTACAAAATAAAATATGTTTCAAAATATGTTCTGAAGCATGTGCATTAAAAATTCCTATGTTTGCATCTTCATGTATTTAAAAAACCGAAAAAAATTACAGACATCTATTAAAAAAGGACACTTGGTCTGAAACTGATTTGAAAATAGGAAAAGAAAAGAAAAAAACAAGGCAGTTTTAGAAAATAATCAACATAGCTAAATTTTCAACAAGTATTACCTGCCCCCTGCCCCATGCAACACAGAAACAAATTTCCTATTTTCCCAAACATTATTTTACTCTTTCCATCATCTCAATCTTCTCAAGAAATGTGGGCTCAAGAAAGCTCTTTATGTCTAGTTCTAAAGAATGATCCACAAGCAAACACGAAGAGCTCTCGTACATCTCAGATACAACTACTGAAGTGAGATGTAGCCTCCCCCGAGTGACGACCTCTCTGATCCATCTTGAATGTCAGAAGACCCCATTTTATCCTCATGGTGATGTGGGAAAAAAACACCAACTCAATCAATGGGCCGTTTTGTTTATCTCAATCTCTGATATTGTTCTTTCGGCTGAGAACCTGGCTCCCAGGCGATTTGGAAATAAATGAGTGACTTTTTCAGATAAGCACTCTTAGATCATTTTGTAAGCTACTAAGTGCATAGAAAAATGAAAGAAATAAAAAAGGGAGACATTTTCTATGTATATGTGATTAAAAACTTTTTCGCTTTTCTACAGTGTATTCATTTCTTCAGAAAATAAAATTTTGAAATAACCGGGATGGTTTTGTGGCAAAAAGTACTTCATAAGTAAAAACCTCATTATTTTGTGGGAAATTTCTGAAATCTTGAGTTCCGTTTTCTAATTCGATATATCATTTGAGAGTCATCTTTTCATAATAAATGAATTCGCTTGCTTATAGTATGTGACTACAAGAGTTTGAAGCTATGGAGCATTATTTATTTCTATTTCGCAAACATTTTACCTTAAAATCCGGCGTATAACGAACACATATACTTTCAAGCTGCATTTTTTTTAATTTTTAGGTATGTTCGCCGTATAACGCGCACTCCCATCTTTACGAAGAAATCTGAAATGTTAATGTACAATGCTTTTATCTTTTGAAGTCATTTATTCGATGAATTATTTTAGATTCTTGAAAAAATAGTATACTTCCAGAATTACAACTCTTTTAATTCATAAAAAAACATTCATTTCTTTTATATAAACAATATTTCGATACATGTAGTAGTAATTTTTTATGCTCATCTTTTTTTGTGATGATTTTTAAGGCCCTCGTTTTTATACAGGGCGTATAACGCTCCCCTTTAAATTTTGATTTTAAATTTTGTGATAACAGCGAGCGTTATAAGCCGGATTTTACGGTATTTAGTAAACAATGAGTAGTGGATGTACCTTGCCCCAAAACACATTAATCCACTTTGAATGTAATTATACTGATATTTTTACCATGATTCAAATTACATTTTCCACTTTAAATTATATACAGCTATCCTCGAATAACGTGTACATACTTGGAGGAGAGGTAAAGAGCATCCTGAAGAGCCATAATTGCATAGGAAAGCATTGGAAGAAACGTAATCCTAACGAGATGAAGAGACAGTAAGGCCACAACACATAATGTGATGTAAAACGCTTTACTACACATAAAAAAACAATAATAAATAAAAAAAAGTATAGCATAAAGCATTACGGGAGGGGTTCGCAATTGAAGCCATTGGCATGAATGCACGCAAGATATCAACGCGACATGGATTAGCGGACATGTTTGAAAATGCCGGGTGTTTCCTGGATTAATAGCAGTAGTGATGGATATTCATGTCACCAGCTCCATTTCAGAATAGACGAGCGTGTCGTCCACAACGCTACTACATGGTACAGGTTGCAACTCCAAGCACCCGTTTACTTGTCCAAGATTTTGGTCCACAGCATGCAACACACCTTTTTCAAATATGGGTTTCAGTGCTCTTCGCGGCCACCCAGTACTTTCAATAGTGTCACTGAAAAATCTGTGTTCCGCCAGGTTCTGATGATCCTGAGCGAACGTTTGAAGCCACCTCGTTGGATATCTTTCCACATACAACCGAACAGCAGCATGCCCATTCTGTTGGCTAGGATGTAGATGAAGTGGATATCTGCTAACTCGGCGTTCGTAAAACAATTCATGCTCATCGCACGCTGTCCGTGTCTAAAATGACAAAACCACACCTGCCGAACTTGCAAGGTCCTGTACAGTGCCATCTATCACTTTCTAACCCTAACTTTCTTATGTAGTTTATGGTTCTTGACGATGTTTTCTACCTCCTCTCCATAATTTGTACAAAGCATTTGGGACATCCTGTCTGTATTAGGAGGAAAGAAGTTCACATACACTCACTTATTTACTGACTCATTAATCCTGAATTTTAACAGTCATGTTTCTTTTCCTGAGTAGAAATCTCTAAGCACAGGTTTGCCAAAATCAACTCCCAGAGGAGTTTACGTGGGCGTTATAGACAATAATCTCGGTTTTTTTTAAACTATCTAACCAGCATACAAGTAATGTTTGAAAGCATGTTTCATTTGTTGAATTAAGATCCGCAATTAATGTGTTTTACGGAAATCGACTCCTAAACAGGACTGTAGTGGGTTATGGGGCGTTTTAGAACGAAAAACAAATTTCCACTTTTTACCTATTGGACATACAGACTTGAAACTTGATAAACATGTTCCATTTGATGAATAGTTATCCTCTAACCACGGGCTTTGGGAAGCTTGATTTCAAGGAAGTAAAGGCTATGGGGAAATAAAAGTTAAATAACCGTTTTGGAGCTTAAACTACTGTCTTTTTTAATTAACAGATGAGGCCAATAAAAATGATCTCCAATACAATCAAAGCATTATGCTGACACAGATAATAATTAATAAACAATATATATATATATATATATATAATCATACAACATTATAAATTTTCTAGCGAAGCGGGTGGGCAATGGCTACTACTTAATAATTTAGTTGTTCTAATGGATTCATAACCAATTTGACTGATATGAATGCAGTGCGTGAACTCTTGTAAAAGTTCTTAACTTTAAATAATGCCTCTAGTGATCATTCTGAATTATAATTTTAACACAATAAACAAAGCTATGTAAAATTCGTTCGAAAATTTTCTGAAACAACATATTATTTAAAATAACTTTCATTATGATAAGATGTTACGACAACAGTATACAGCTTCCATTATTTCACTCGGAAAAGTTATTAATTTCTCCATAACAGGCTAGAGAATTTTTCGTAAGCTCCAAGATATTATAATACCCCTAATATCTAACATAGCATTAAATTAATTAAGAGAATTAAGGAATGGTTCAAGTGTGGTATCGTAGCAGATAATGACTCAAAGTTTCGAAGTCTACTATCATTATCCTTTGAATAGATTTTTATTACTAGTTTAATTCTTCAACTGATTGATTGATTGAACTAGCTTCGAAATTCTAGGCTATCCTAACCATTAATCGATTTAAGTATCACCATTGTTACAATCTTTTTGAAGTAAAACTTCTTTACGCACGCTTGATTTGGGGAGTAAGCTGGTTAATGAATGACGAGAGCGTTACGAAAGTGTAATTGGGCGAGGAGAACGCAGCCTTG
>BMAO01032563.1:0-20792 GCA_019973975.1 Trichonephila clavata | reverse complement strand
GTTGTAATTCTTTAATTTAATTTTTATTGTTTGCCAAACCGTAATACAAATTGCAATCTATGATGTTTACTACGATGGTTTTTTTTTCTAAAATGTTTTTCTTTTTTGCTCTTTCTGCTGATAGTAAATTACTGTGCTCTAAACTCCATTTATATACAATCCCCTTTTCTGAGCAGGTCGGATGCTTCAAACTTATGTAGGCATAACTCGGCCAGGTTTTATCGTAATAAAATGAACTTCTATTATTTACTCTATTTTTGTGAACTGCATCTTTTCCTAAATAAAAGCGATAGGACCGAGAAACCGTACAAAAATTTAATTTTTAAAATTTTTGTAAATGGGTATTTTGGTTCGAAAAGCATTTAAAAAAACGCCTTACCATTTTAAAAACATTTTTTAAATTCGAAGTGCATATCTAAGCCGAACGGTTCGGAAATTAGCTATTAGGTCACATTAAGGCTGAACACCCTGTATATACATATTGAATTTTTGTTGTTGTACATTGAAACTGATATTGGCAAGTAGAAATATGACAACTTTATTGGTACTTCAATATCTAAGATTCAATACCATTCTAATATGAGAACTACGAGACCCAATAGATTGAAATGTGTTAGATCTCCTTTAAAAGGCAGTGACCACGACCATAAAACTCTCAGACACTTAAGAAAGGTTAAATATAGCAAAACCTTAACCTTTATAATGAACGTCAACCTAACTGGTATAAATTTGGAAATTTTGTTCCATCGCATAGAAAAGGATTCGTTTTTGTAGTTCCAAGACGGTTATTTTGTAAAAAAAAGGGCAGCGACTATATTAAGACGATTACTCTTTTAATGATCTAAGTTGCTCACATTCCTGTCGTTAAAGTTCTCAGATAACACGTATTTGGCAGCGAAAGGTCATGATATGATATTTTAGTGGCATTCCCCCTTCATGTATGTAAGACACAGATTAATTGTGTATAGGTTCAATTTTTTTTAGAAAAAAAAATTGTGGCAATTGAAATAAGGTGTTAAGATAAAGTTTTAGATAAGAGAGAGTTTTCAATTAAGTAAAAAAATAATTATGTCTTTCGGAAAATCGATAAAATTCAACATCTTTACTTTGTTGATTGGCAGTCTAGAATTAAATCTGAGCTTTTACCAAATCAAAATTTTAAGAATAGTCAAAGCAAATAAATTAAAATTTTCAATCCATTTTTAAATGCTTGTAATATTTTCACATACCCTGAATTCAATTAAATTTATAATTTACATTTAAATTGTTTCCAATTGAATATTTAAAGGAAGTTTTTGCTTTTAAAAGGAATAAATACAATTTTTTTGTCCGCAAAGCTTTAGGTGAGGCCATGAATTCTGTGTTAAAGGCGGAAGCAATTCTTTCTAAGGGTTAAGTCTTCATTTTCAAGACTACACCCTTAGGATACTCTAGAAAAGCTATGAGAAAGTAAGCATTCTAAAGTCACCTCCAGTACATGAACGCGATTTACAATTTTACAATCCATCCTAAGTACACCAAGTGCTGCCTGTAAAAGTGAAGCTCATTATATAATCAATCAGTTAATCGATAAATTTTTCATACTGAGAAGTAAGGGTAAAGAACAGAGGTCGACAATATCTTACCTGTATCGTACCAAACCTATTTACCAATATGATTCAGAGAGCTACATTGTAAGACATTTTTGAAAGAATTCAAATTCCGTGATAATACGTGCAGAATTAGGGAATAGAGGTAAATAATTTATGTTTTTAATGTCTTTCCATGTATTAATTTTGAATCGTTTTTATAAATTTCGCATATCGTAAAAAAACTGCATAAAATAAACTATTCCGAACATAAGTAAAATATAAGTGTTTTTTATTTAATGGCAATGAATACTTCAAAATTAAAATTATAAGCAATTTTTTTTAAAAGAAAGCCTGGCTGAAAAAAGGAATCACATAGAAAAAGAAAAACTACTTACAGTTAAAAATTTTGTAAATAAATTATGTTTGTTTTGTGGTTTCAATCGTATGCGCAACAATTAATTCTTAACAACTCACGAAAGGTATCCCTCAAAGAGACCAATAATTTATGATGTTTAGTCGGTACCGCATATACCAACAATTTAAAATTGAGCATTTTTTTCTACCTTTTTCTCAGTAACTATTAAATGTACAGATTTAAAATTTTGTTTGCATGTTACTTAGACATTTTTTATTTATACTGAAGTGAACTTTCTTAAATATATTGTTTAGCTTTTTTTCAAAAACATTCATCGTAATAGTATCCTTATTAATTTTTTGAAACAAATCATTTTTTTTAACGATAACTGATTTTTTAAAAAAAAACTATTATGGGAATATTAATAAAAGCACACTACAAAATAAATATTTACATATGAGTAATATTCAGTGAAGATTGCAAGCGCTTCCCATGAATAAATTATCAGAAAAAGGAACACGCATTTTTAAAAACACAGTTTAGAGATATATACAAATTTGATATGAAATATCACTTCATCACAAAAACTATGAATTACAACATGTATTTGTCCCATTTTCTTACACATTAGCTTATTCTTTGTTTATTTTAAGACATTAGAGTTTCCTATTTTACTTATATTGCCCAGAAAATACCAACATAGCAATTTTCAGTTTTCGTTTAACAAGATGTCTTGTAACATTTACATTAATTTTCTCAAAATCTGTATCAATTTTTGAAGGAGTTTGAACTGTGATGTAATACAAACATCAAAAGTTAAAATTAAAAATCATGAGAGCTTTGTAATAATGTATTAAAATTTAAAAATAAGAATTTGGTATTAAGTGATTATAACGCATTTCTCGAAAGTTTTCTTTAATGTTTTGTACATTCACATGCAATTAGTATTTCTAAAAGTATCAGATATCATTAACGGTTAGGCTGATTTTATATTGAACATCACAAGGAAATTCAGTTAATTATTTTCAAAACTTTTTTACCAATCGTTCTCCGGTTGAGCATTTAAAAAACACACACATTCGAATGAAATGCGTTTTACAGTATGTCATATCTTGTTTAAAGTAACAGCATCTGATTTTACTACAATACTTCTAGTTTTTGTTCTAGTGAATGGAAAATAATAAACTACGTACTTATATAAAGCAGTTAAGATCGTCTAAAAAGTAAAATCATAAAAATATTGTTTTAGTTCTTGGCCAAATTCACCAATGCAGGGTAGTCGGATACCTTAAACTGCAATACCATATACATTTAAATATTTTACTTGTTTCATACAGTTATTTCAATATGAATTATTTTTTTTAAATAAATTGCATCAAATGTAATAAACGTTACTTTTGATGTACCATTCCATACATTTTTTAAAGAAACTATTAAACATAAAGACGCAAGGTTTTTTGTGTATATTAATTAGACATTTTTATATGTACTACAGTGAAATTTTTTGTAAATATATTTAATTTGTGCAAAGACAAATGTTTACTATATAACAAACATCATTATAAATGTATTTAAAACTGTCATCTTTTTAACGATATCTGCTTTCCGGCTAGAGGTTTTAACAAGATTTAAGAAAATGTCATTTCAGTATACACAATTCCATTTAAGAAACATAGTACTTGCATACAATAAATTTACACAATTTTAAAAATATAAATTTTAGAAAATTCTGTTCATTTATAAAAAAAAAAATCTTGCTTTGTCAAAGTAACTATCCTGTGCTATTTACTCTTATCCTTGTTTTAATTTAATCCTTTCTAAAGTTTTTTTAACCAATTTTCTCGAAAAAAATTTTGGTATATGAATTCGAACTCTAATTATAAGTTTCCACACCATGCTGACTTCAGATCCACGAGCCATATCTGATTGAATGCGTAAGAACTCCACTTTAATGTAGATTCTACATGTGTATTACATTCTCAAGGAAAGAGTAAAAGCGAAACAATAGCACTAATATTGAATGCGTAGCTCAAGTGCTATAAACTTTTAAAAATTCTTGTTCGAAATGTTGTTGTTTTTGTAGTACATCATTTTACCATCGTAGAGAATCATTATATAAAAGCAAGTATTCTTCAAATAACCTTATTTTCATGTATTTCATTTGCTAACAATCTGAGTAGAAGGTGGCCCAGTGGATTTTATCACGAACTCGTGAACCGCGTTTGATGAGTTTGTGCAAAAGTGCCACTGTCTCCCGTATTATAGAAGGGATTATGCGAGTTTAGTATTCTTTTCTCAAAGTTATCCAGTAAATATGGATTTAGGCAAGATGTTTAGGGGGAGTTAGAATATATTTCTATTAAATTCAAATTTTTACATTCCCATGACATTCGGAACACCGACAAGACGATGTTCCGAATGGATGAACTCAGCTCTACTTAGTTGAGTGTAAACGTTAATCTCATAGAGGCTTTTACCACATAAACATTTCTAATATTTTAAGATAAATAAATTAGTATTGTCCATCCATTTTATAAACAGATATATTAATTTGTAGTACTGAATTCCAGAAAATTTATATTTGACGTTCAAAAAGGTTTTTACAAAATGAACATACAATTTAATTCATTCCATTTAAAGTTTATTTTTACTTTCAAATTAAAAATCGTTTTAAAGATTAAAAATGAAGTCTTGCTGGAAAAAAAAACTCGAAATAGACAGACCACTTATAATTTTAAATTTAGAGAAATAAATTACTCTAGGTATTAAATTATTTCGCAGCAGAAAAATTCCACGACGATTCCTGAGAAATTTCTTCGTCTGAGACCAAAAATTTATTAAAGTAGTATTTTGATTTTTTTTTATCTTTAAATTGCTTTCCTTCTGTGAAAGTGGTACACGGTGTTCGTATGGGACTAATACGTTGTTAAGTAGTATTTTTATGAAGTTTGTATTTACAAGTTAATCAAAGTTAAAGTAAATATATATATATATATATATATGTATCCCTTTGTCTTCCCTACAAATTGATGTATTGATGTCAAATGTTGAATTTCGTGAAAGGCTTAATTTGCATCAAAAATCCAATTTACTTTTAAATATTTAAAGTAGTTCTAGACATTTAAACTAAATGTTTGAAAGTTTACGATGACTGAAAATTAATAAAGTGGATACCTGTAAAGCGGTTACGCAGATTAAAGGACAACCACTCGCAATTGGGAAATTTTACTAATAAATCCATTCAGATTAAGAAGCAAGTAGGAAACGAATTTATTTTAATCGTTGTTTTGTCAGGTTTTCTAATGACTGAACTAGCTGAATATATTAAGTAGCACTTTCTTCTTCTAATAGTGTACTTGTTTCGTGAGAGCAATTGGCGCTTACTTGCAGGGTTACCGAGTGTAGTGAGGTGAAGGATTCAGCCTATTAGAATTGGTCACTATCTCATTTATGGATTGGATGCAGTCGATCTACTCAAAGAATTTCTGATTCAAGTTCAGTCGCCCCATAGCACGACCAAAACACTTTAGATTTATGTAAGTTCTTAGTATTTCCATCAGCGAGATTTTTATATATCAGGACTGGTTTGAATAGTGAGTGAATATTAACGTCGCAATGATTAGCAACACGAGGGGTTTTGGCGACGGTCCGCATAATTTTGAACCATGGTCAAGTGATGCGGACGACATCTGAGCTGGCATCCCTCTCCTAATTACCACACCACACACACTGGAGGACGTTTGAGCTCTCGACAGATTTAACGTACATCGCACCCCTTTACGGCGGATTTTTAGTGGTACTGGGATCGAATTCATAACACGCTAGCCATGATCCGATGCCTAGACCACTTTGCCACCGCGGTCCGGAATGGTCTAAAAGGTATATTACTATAGGTGGTTGTTTTTACTAAGGATGTAGTATCTAACTACGGAGGTTTCCTATTAGTAATGGTCGTCATATATTTAAAGGCTTTGCAGCAATCAATTCTTTAAATAGATATCTGATCTTGTGTAAAGATTCGTCGCCATAGCAACGCCAAAGCTATTTAGAATTAGTATAAAGTTTTTACACTGGTTTAAACCAATTAATGGACATCAGTGATATGATTACTTTTACAACAAAAAGATAAATGACGAATAAAATAAAACTAAACCTGTCAAAAATACCGATTTAAGTCCAAAACATAGGAAATCAATGCTGGCATAACATGCACCCTTAAAAAGGTAACTGGGCATTTGCCCAGTACAGCAGGTTAACGACACAATGTCAGACACGGAGAAACATGCCTAAGAATTGTGTGAAGGTTGTTTACAAAACATTTGTCCAATGAAAAAAACAGTGGCGTAAAGGCGTGCGAAAGGACATGTTAGAACACATTTCAAACAAGCCGAGTTTGTTGGGATCAATTGTAACAGGTGATGAGAGACATATTTTTAACTATGGCCCAAAAAGTAAGCGCCATTCGATACAATGGAAGTCTCAGATCCCCCAAGACACTAAAAAGTGTGCATTTCATAGTCAAATCCTAGATAATATTAATTGTCTTCTTCGATATTAATGAAATTGTAATATGTAAATAGGTTCTCAGTGGTCAGAATTTTAATCAACTCTATCACGTTGCAGTGCTATGACAATTGCATTTGTCTTCATTGAAAAAATTAGGGGGAAAGAGTCTATATGTCGGAGTGATGGATGACTTGTACCAGGACAAGGAGCCTAATGATACGGCTCTTTTGTCAAGCAATTTATGTCCAGAAAAACAATACTCTGAGGTGACATCCACCTTATTCACCTTATTTGGCTTCTGGAATTATTTTCCTACAGTTATATTTTATGTATATATTATAATAATAAATTTAATATTATACTATTTTTCTATACGTATATAAATGTTATATTACTATAGTTAAATTTTCCTTAAATGGAACCTATATTACCTCAGTTGAAGAAGTTCATTCAAAACAGAGTATTCTGCAGGGCCATCTAAACTTTGGTTCCAGAACAGTTGCAAGAAATTCCAGAATCGAATGTAAAAGGTGCGTTACAATTAAAAAAATGCTATTGTCACAAAGGGCATATTCTGTAAGTATATATACAATGATTAATTAGACCAATGTTGTTTGCTTTCTGTAACACCTTGCATACTATTATTATTCGCATTCAAATACATATATATGTAAAAATATAAATACAAGGACACAAATCGAACATGTATTGAGAAAGATGAATCTTTCTTCGATATTTCTTTTTCTTACATGTGAACGATTTTATTATTTGCATGTAAGGAGTATTTCACATGTATCGAAAACACAAATATTTTATATTAGACAATCATTGTTTCATTCAACAGCTTTCATTTCCAAGGACGTTTGGAAAATCTACATGGTGCCATATTTACATATCAGTTAACAATTAAAATATAAATGCTATTGCAGCTACCAAAAGTCTACAAATTATCCTGCCTAACTTAATAAGTGTTTCCTTTGTGTTCGCTATAAACTGATTCATTTATCTCGACTATTGAGTTCTGTGAAATATTTAACTCTTACAAATAATTGTAATTTGCTTTCAAATCTATAAAACTGTGTATTCTGGTCTTAAATACATTTCATATTTGCAAGCATAATGATGACTCAAAATTTGGTAAATGGGTCATTGTAATACAAAGAACACCACTTGCTAATACAAAGAAAACCACTTGCAATTGTGAAATTTTACTAATAAGTTAGATTGAGATTGATCGAAAATTGCTGACTATAAATTATTAAACCTTCGATATCCCAGTAAGGTTTCTAATGACGAAACCAATAAAAAAAAATAGTAGATTCAACCTTTGTTTAATCTTATGCGTGTGTACTTAAGATACAATAATGGTCCCCTTTCTCACAGGATAAGTAAAAGTAACGAATTTAAGCCAGTAGACTATCAGTGTTGGTATTCATTTCGTTAATAATTTTCCTACGGTCAATACTTATCTCATTCAACTAAAAAGTCTGCGCATAGCTGTATTAAAGTAATTTAGATCTTTAAATTGTGGCAATTGTGACAATGCTTTTTTTTGCAAAAAAAGAACACGAACAAACCAAATAAAACCAAACATTGCCAAAATATCAGGAGAAAATGAAAATGGACACTCAATGTGGGAAAAAACTGGTCATTTGTCCTGCAAAAAGACGCAGTCAAGAGGAAAATATTTTTATAAAGTGTATGATCGCCTCTAACAAATAATCAATTCTCGCCAAGGTCAGCGTTTCTCGAACTGTGGGGCGCGCCCCTCTAGTAGGGCGTGATATCCCTAAGAAGGGAGCGCGAGCATATCGAAAAGGTTTTAAAAAATTACAATTTTAATGAAAGGAAGCAAAACTGAATATACATTCGGACATAATAAAAAATAAAATACACATTTACACTGATATAATATACATAGAAATCTATCAGTACTGCACAATGTATTTGAAAATTAAGCTCAAAATACTAAATTAAGAAGTTAGAAATTACTAGTGATTCACATAGCCCAGTCACCTACTAAATTTATAACTTATCTTAATAATTTGTACGGTTTATGATTAAAATTGTATTGTTGGTAGAATGTCAAAAAGTGCATTATTATTGCACTCTATATATTTTTATTACATGAAAAGGGGGCTCGATGAAAAATATGATTGAAAATTGTGTCGCAAGGAATGTAAGTTTGAGAAGTACTGCGCA
Source organism: Trichonephila clavata (assembly GCA_019973975.1). NCBI lineage: Eukaryota > Metazoa > Arthropoda > Arachnida > Araneae > Nephilidae > Trichonephila > Trichonephila clavata. The sequence continues at coordinate 12,158 of BMAO01032563.1, read as the reverse complement.
AAAGTGTTCCACAATTATTTCCAACGTTCCTTATCAAACTGATAGCAACCACACACACTATTACATCAAGTCGCTCTTAAACTCATTGATTGTGTTAGATTGAGTCTTAGTGCAGCAATTGTGCATCCAAGGACGTTTATCTGCGTCTTATAAGATCAAATTCCGAGGACATCCCAAGCTACTTCTATCGCTCATTATCAAGCGTTTGGCGATACTTGTACACCATTTGAGCCCTGTATGGACGTACGTATTGGTCAATAAAGATGAAGTATGGTCCATAAACTCTGGAGCAATATCTGATGTAGAGGGCCAGGATCTATCGTGACCGTACAGCTGACTTCTGAGATTACTGCTAACGAACATTTGAATATTGGTATACTCATATGCCATGATTTGAGATCAGACGTTCACACCGCGTTGACCTTATAGCAGCGTTTCTCAAACTGCGTGCCGCGCTATCCTAGGGGACGTGATAACTGAACGAGAGGTGCGCTATCGTATTAAAAAACTGAAAACAAAAGATTATTAAAAAATTTTGAATTTGCTGGAAATGAACAAACAGTAACGTAATAAAATATAAAATAAACATTTGCACTGATATAATACTCTTATAAATGTATCGGTACTGCACAGGGTTTTTATAATTGATTTAATAATTTTAAGTTAAGTACAAGTTAAATAATTAGCAGTGACCCCAAGGGCTTATCATAGATAAAATTATATCCACAAATTAAGTCTTATCTTGATAATTTGCAAGGTTTAAAATCATTGCATTAACTGTCGATTTAACTATACATGATTCGATCGTCATTGCCATCATTTTCCACGCATGCTCACGCATGTAAAGGATTAGGAAAGAAGGTTGGAAGAGAAAGAATTCCTCTTGTAGATAAATCCACCCCAAACACTGTCAATGACCATTTATTACATTCCAAATGTTTTCGGAATAATTTTATGGATAAAAGTGCACGGAGAAGATTGTACATCGGAAAAACGTACATGTATATGTCAAGGCAATTAACGCTTCAGCTGAGCGAGATATTTATATACGCCGATGATATTTCAGAGTTTAAATTCTTATTGAAACTTATATATATATATATATATATATATATATATAAGAATGAAAGTATACATTATTTAATTCAATACATTGTTATACTATTGGAGGTGGCGTGATAAAAGTTATCAGCAACTTCGCAAATATTGAAATGTATGATAAAGACTGCCATAATGGTTCTACTTAACAACGTTTTAAGGCCGACTTGGACTTTCGTATTATCTGCATGTGAAAATGGATTTTAAATTGTTATTCAAACTTAAAAAAAGCCCTGGTTCCTAGGTCTGTTAACTGTTTCCGATGGTTATATCCTGCATTTCTTGAAACCATGAGCAGATAGTCTATGGCTCACTCAACTAGAGTGGTCTAACTATTCACCCTCTAATGGTATTTCCTGCATAATGGCGAATCTCTTTATTAATGATATGAAAACAAAGAAATAAAAAAAACTAGGTTTGACTTATGCTATGATGCTTAAAAACTATTTTGATCTAATATCTTCAGCGAGAAATTTAGATACCTCTACACAAATTACATCAGAGCCTGACAGAGGTGTCCACTAAAAGCCCAACAATCATCAGATACATTATTTGAGATTAAAGTGTAAATTATTACGTTATTTTTTTTAAAAAATAAAATTTAAAACAACCTTTCTTTTAATTAATTATTTTTGTAATATCAGTATTCATATCAGCTGAATTTGAATTAAGAGTAACGGAAAGAAATGTATAATATATTTTCAAGCAAACGTTATCGGCTATTTATGCACATGTATGCTCAGTACCAACCTAAAAACTAGAAATATTTGCTTTACAAGACATTTACTAATCACTATGTATTGTATAAAGTATACTAAAGCTTGTAAAAAATGCAACACGTAAAATAGTAAAGTTACATAGCCACTGCACATTCGTGGCGTTCGCCGAGCCCTCTGAACTGATTCTGAAAGCGTATAAATAGAGGACTGTAGCGAAACGTTGAAAATAGATCATGGTTATTTGTTAGTGGCAAACGTTTAGTGAGACCTAAGTATGCCTCCACGACTAAATAAGGAGAAATATGAACAATTTAAGAAGTTTGAATGGGAGAGAATTATCGGAATAAGCAATATAATAGTTTTCAAGCAAACGTTATCGGCTATTTATACACATTTATGCTCAGGTACCAACCAAAAAACTTGAAATATTAGCTTTACTAGATATTTAATTGCCACTATGTATTGTATATATACTGATGTTTGTAAAAAATGCAACATCACAAAGGAATTCTTAGAATTAAAGATCTTTGCATAAAATATCAATTATAGAATGTTACGGAAAAAAGAAAAGTTTCGTAGCCAACGCGCATGCGTGGCAATAGTAGCAACCTCTGAATTGATTCTGAATGGATATAAAAAGATGGATGTAGCGCGACGTTGAAAATTTTAGGTTTATTTGTTCATGGCAAATGTTTAAGGAAACCTAATAATGCCACCACGACGAAGTAAGGAGAAACTCAAACAATTTAAAGAGTTTGAACGGAAGAGAAATATCGGAATTCAAGAAGGAAGATTTAAGATCGAGCAATAGGATGTCGCGTGTAGCAGAACAGTTCCATAGTGGTGCGAGCTTAGAAGCAGTGGAACAACGATCACCGAACTACTCGAAAAACTGACAGTGGACGACGGAATGTACGACATTAGTAGTCTAACACACAGAGTTAGAATTTGGGGTATGATTTCGTATCATGGGCAATCAAAATTGCTAGTAATTGGGGGTGATCTCAATAGCAACAGGTATGCCCGTGAAGTAAAGCAGCCCGAAATTGTTTCATTCCTTCAAGGCAGCTTTGGAGCTATCTTTCAGAAGAATAATGCACGTCTATAAGTTGTAAAGACTGTTCGAGAATTCCGCTCAGCCCAACAGAGAAAGCTTTTTCCTTGGCCTGTTTATTCACCGGATACGCCACCTGTTGAGCGCGTGTTTAATTTGTTTGGTCGGCATCTCGCTCGCGACATGCGTCCTGCAGCCTTTAAAGAAGAACTTTTGCAGCGAATACAAACAAAATGGATTTCTGTTCCACAAGCAGACACTCAAAATCTGATTGACTCCATGCTACGTCGTATACCAGCACTTATTGCAGAGCGTTGTGGCTACATCAAATACTGATTGTGGACACTTAATATTGTTTTAGCTTTGAAAATTTCCTCACTTATTTATGCTAATACAAATCGTATGTGCATTAAATTCCATTTAATTCTGATGATTACTTCATTGTGTTGCATTTTATTGGAAACAGCAGTATATATATATACATGTTGAACTTTAGTTGTATATTAAAACTGATATTCGCAAGTACGAAATATGACAACTGGTACTTCAACCTCTAAAATTCAATACCATTCTAATTTAAGAACTACAAGACACAAGAGATTGAAATGTGTTAGAGCTCCTTTAAAATGCAGTGACCTCGACCTTAAAACTCTCACGTCCTTAAGAAATGTTAAATTTAGTAAAATCTTAACATTTATATTGAATGTCAATCTAACTGGTATAAGTTTTTAACAAAATTGTTCCATCGCACAGAAAAGGATTCGTTTTTGTAGTTCAAAGACAGTCATTTTGGGGGAAAAAAGCACCGACGATATAAAGTCAAGTACTTTTTTAATAATTTAAGTAGCACACATTCCTGTCGTTAAGGTTCTCAGATAACACGCATTTGCCTGCAGAAGGTCATTATATCATATTTTAGTGCCATTTTACCGTCATAGATGTAAGGTCTCGCACAGATTAAATATGTCATGGCTCAATTTTTTTTTTAGAAAAAAAATATTGGCATTTTAAATAAAGTGTTAAGATTAAGTTTTAGATAAAAGATAGAGTTCTCAATTAAGTACAAATTTTTGTTTTGTTTTTCGGAAAATCGATAAAATTCCACAACTTTACTTTGTTGATTTGAAATCTAGAATTACATCTAAGCTTTTATCAAATCCAAATGTTTAAGAATATTCAAAACAAGTAAATTAAAATTTTCGATCCATTTTTAAATGCTTGTATTATTTTCGCATACTCTGAATTCAATTAAGTATATAATTTACATTTAAATTATTTTCAATTGAATATTTAAAGTAATTGTTTGCATTTAAAGGGAATAAATACAATTTTTTGTCCGCAAAGCTTTAGGCGAGGCGGATAATTCTGTGCTCTAGACGGAAACAATTCTTTATCAGAGTTAAGTCTTCATTTTCAAGACTACACCTTTAGGATACTTTAGAAAAAAGTAGGAGAAATTAAGCATTCTAAAGTCACCTCCAGTACATGAACGCGATTTACAATTTCACAATCCATCCTAAATACACCAAGTGCTGCCTCTAAAAGTGAAACTCATTATATAATCAAGTAGTTCATCGATAAATTACTCATACTGAAATGTAAGGGTAAAGAACATAAGTCGACAATCTCTTACCTGTATTGTACCAAACCTATTTAACAATAGGATTCAGCGTGCCACAGTGTAAGGCATTTTTGAAATAATTCGATTTCCGTGATAATACATGCAGAATTAGGGAATAGAGATCAATAATTTATGTATTTAATGTTTAACCATGTTTTAATTTTGAATCATTTATATAAATTTCTCATAACGTAAAAAAACCGCATTAAATAAAACTATTCAGAACATCAGTAAAATATAAGTGCTTTTTCATTTAATGGCAATGAATACTTCAAAATTAAAAATATAAACAATTTTTTAAAAAGAAAGCCTGGCTGAAAAAAGGAATTACGTAGAAAAAGAAAAACTACTTACAGTTAAAAATTTTGTAAATAAATTATTTTTGTTTTGTGTATTTTTGTTATTTTTCGAAAGGTATTCCTCACAGAGACCAGTAATTTATGATGTTTAGTTGGTACCCCATATACAGACAATTTAATATTGAGCATTTTTATGTACCTTTTTCTCAGTAACTATTAAATGTACAGATTTAAAATTTCGTTTGTATATTAATTAGACATTTTTTATTTATACTGAAGTGAACTTTTTTTATATATATTGTTTAACTTTTTTCTAAAAAATTCATCGTAATAGTATCCTTATTAATTTTTTGAAAAAATTCATTTTCTTTAACGATAACTGATTTTTTAAAAAAAAACTATTATGGGAATATTAATAAAAGCACCTTACAAAGCATACATTTACATATTAGTAATATTCAGTAAAGATTGCAAGTGCTTCCCATGGATAGGTTCTCAGAAAAAGGAACACGCATTTTTAAAAACACAGTTTAGAGATATATACAAATTTAATATAAAATATCACTTCATCACAAAAACTATAAATTAAAACATGTATTTTTCCCATTTTCTAACTAATTTGCTTATACTTTTTTTTATTTTAAGACTTCATTGTTTCCTATTTCACTTATATTGCCCAGAAAATACATTCATAGCATTTTTCAGTTTTCGTTTAAGAAGATGTTTTGTAATATTTACATTAATTTTCTCAAAATTTGTATCAATTTTTGAAGAAGTTTGAACTGTGATGTAATAGAACATCAAAAGGGAAAATTAAAAATCATTAGAGCCTTGTAATAATGTATTAATATTTAAAAATAAGGATTTGGAAATAAATGATTATAAGGCATTTCTCGAAAGTTTTATTTAATGTTTTGTATATTCACATGAAATTGGTATTTCTAAAAGTATCAGATCTCAATAACGGTTAAGCTGATTTTATTTTGAACATCACAAGGAATTTCAGTTAATTATTTTCAAAAATTTTTACCAATCGTTCTCCATTTCAGCATTTAAAAAACACACACTTTCGAATGAAACGCGTTTTACAGTATGTCATATCTTGCTTAAAGTAACGCATCTGATTTTACTACAATACATCTAGTTTTTGTTCTAGTGAATGGAAAATAATAAACTACGTACTTATATAAAGCAGTTAAGATCGTCTAAAAAGTAAAATCATAAAAATATTGTTTTAATTTTTGGCCAAATTCACCAATGCAGGGTAGTCGGATACCTTAAACTGCAATACCATATACATTTAAATATTTTACTTGTTTCATACACTTATTTAAATATGAATTATTTTTTTAAAATAAATTGCATCAAATGTAATAAACATTACTTTTCATGTACCAATCAATACATTTTTTTCAGAAACTATTAAACATAAAGACTCAAGATTTTGTGTGTATATTAATTAGACACTTTTATGTATACTACAGTGAATTTTTTGTAAATATATTTAAATTGTGCAAAGACAAATGTTTACTATTTAACAAACATCATTATAAATTTATTTAAAACTGTCATCTTTTTAACGATATCTGCTTTCTGTCTAGAGGTTTTAAGAATATTCGGAAAATGTCATTTCAGTATACACAATTGCGTTTAAGAAACAGAGTACATGCATATAATAAATTTATATAATTTTAAAAATATAAATTTAAGAAAATTATGTTCTTTTATAAAAAAAAATCTTGCTTTGTCAAAGTAACTATCCTGTGCTATTTACTCGTATCCGTATTTTAATTTAATCGTTTCTAAAGTTTTTTTTAACCGATTTTTTCGAAAAAAAATTTTGGTGCATGAATTCGAACTCTAATTATAAGTTTCCACACCATGCTGACTTCAGATCCACGAGCCATACCTGATTCAATGCGTAAGAACTCCACTACAATTTAGATCCTACATGGATATTACATTCTCAAGGAAAGAGTAAATACGAAACAATAACACTAATAATGAATGCATACCTCAAGTGCTAAAAACTTTTAAAAATTCTTGTTCGAAATGTTGTTGTTTTTGTAGTACATCATTTTACCGTCGTGGAGAATCATGATATAAAAGCAAGTATTCTTAAAATAGCCTTATTTACATGTATTTCATTCGCAAATAATCTGAGTAGAAGGTGGCCCAGTGGATTTTATCACGAACTCGTGAACCGCGTTTCATGAGTTTGTGCATAAATGCCACTGTCTCCCGTATTATAGAAGAGATGATGCGAGTTTAATATTCTTGTCTCAAAGTTATATCGTAAATATGGATTTAGGCAAGATGTTTAGGGGTAGTTAGAAAAGATTTCAATTAAATTCAAATTTTTACATTCCCATGACTTTCGGAACATCTACAAGGCGCTCTAACTTTACTAAGTTGAGTGTAAACGGTAATCGCATCTAGACTTTTACCACATTAACATTTCTTATGTATTTAAATTAAATAAATTAATATTGCCCATCCATTTTATAAACAGATATATTAATTTGTAGTACTGAATTCCAGAAAATCTACTATATTTGACGTCCAAAAAGGCTTTTATATATTGAACATTTAATTTAATTGATTGCATTTACAGTTTATTTATACTTTCAAATTAAAAATCGTTTTAAAATTTAAAATGAAGTCTTGCTGAAAAAGCAAACACAGGAAATAGACAGACCACTTATAATTATAAAATTATAGAAATAAATTACTCTAGGTATCAGATTATTTCGCAGCAGCAAAAATCACAGGACGATCCTTGAGAGGTTTCTTTGTCTGAGACCAATAATTTATTAAAGCAGTCTTTTTATTTTTATCTTTAAATTGCTTTCCCTTCTGTGAAAGTGGTACACGGTGTGCGTACGGGTCTTATACGTTCCTAAGTAGTATTGTTAGGAAGTTTGAATTTACAAGTTATTGAAAGTTAAAGTAAAAATATATATCCCTTTGTCTTCCCTACAAATTGATGTATTCATGTCAAATGTTGAATTTCGTGAAATTCTTAATTTGCACCAAAAATCCAATTTGCTTTTAAATATTTAAAGTAGTTCTAGACATTTAAACTAAATGTTTTGAAAGTTTACGATGACTGAAGATTAATAAAGTGGATACCTGTAAAGCGGTTACGCAGATTAAAGGACAGCACTCGCAATTGTGAAATTATACTAATAAATCAATTCAGATCAAAAAGCAAGTTGGAATCGAATTTATTCTGCTTGATATTTTGTCAGTTTTCTTAATGACTAGACTAGCTTGAATATATAAAATAGCACTTTCCTCTTCTAATAGTGTACTACCTTCGTGACAGTAATTGATTATTTTCTTACAGACTTGCTGAGTTTCGGGATGCGAAGGAGTTAGCCTATTTGTATTGGTCATTATCTCGTTGATGGCTTCGATGCAGTTGATCTACTCAATGAATTTCTGATTCAAGAGCAGTCGTCCCATAACAGGACCAAAGCAGTCTGGATCTTTTGAAGTTGTTAGTATTTCCATCAGCGGGATGGGGGTTTTTAAGGACTCGACTGAACAGTATAATACTAAAGGTAGAGATCATCTGTACTAAGAATGTAGACGCTACTAAAGAGTTAGCTCATAAGTTATGGTCGTAATTTCGTTAAAAGCTTTGCTGCAATTAATTCGTTAAACAGATTTCTAAACTTGTAAAGAGTCGTCACAATAGGAGCGCCAAAGCAATTTAAAATTATAACAAATTTGCACTGATGAAAAGCAATTAATGGACGTAGAGATGGAATTTTTATTATAATAAAAAAAATTAATAACAAAAAAAAAGATTTTTACAATAAAAGGATATGTAACAAAGAAAATAAAACCAAATCTGTCAAAAATATCGTTTCAAGTCCAAAATATAGGAAATGAATACCGGCACAATTTGCACCCTAAATGAAGCTGACCACTTGTCTTGTACATCAGGTTACTAAAACCATGCCGGTCATTGAGAAATATGTCTAAGTGTTGTGTGTAGGTTCTTTACAAAAGTTTTGCCCGATGACCAAAAACAGTGGTGTAAAGACGTGTGAATGCACATGTTACAAGACATTTCAAACGAGCCGTGTTTGTTGGAATCATTTGTAACATGTGATGAGACATATTATTTTAACTATGACCCAAACAGTAAACGCCAGTCGATGTAGTGGAAGTCTCAGGACCCCCAAGACACAAAAAAGTGTGCATGTCACTGTCAAATTCCAAGATAATGTTAATTTTCTTCTTCGATATTGATGAAATTGTAACGGTTAAATAGTTCTCAGTGGTCAGATTGTTAAACAACACTATCACGTTGCAGTGCTATGGCAACTGCATTTGTCTTGCAGATTTAAATAAATATTGCATTGAAAAAATTAAGGGGAAAAAGTCGATATGTTGGAGTGATGGATGGCTGTTGTAACAGGACAAGAACCAGCTGATACGGCTCTTTTTGCTAAGCAATTTCTGTGTAAAAAAACATTACTTTGAGGGATATCCACCTTATTCACCTTATTTAGCTTCCTGGAACTATTTTCCTACAGTTTTATCGTCTATATATATTATAATAATAATGTTAATATAATACTTTTGTTCTATATTTAGATAAATGTTATATTACAAAAGTTAAATCTTCCTAAAAGGGGACCTATTTTACCTCAGTTGAAGAAGTTCATTCAAAGTGGTGTCTCCTGCAGGGCGTTCCCAACCCTGGTTCCAGAACGGTTGCCAGCAATTGCAGCACCGAATGCAGACGTGCGTTGTTGCTGTAGGGTACGACTAAGAAAATGCTAATGTCACAAAGGGCTGATTCTGTAAATATATATACAATGATTTATTGGAACAATCTTGTTTGCTTTCTGTAATACCTGGCATACTATTTTTTTCGTTTACAAATACATATATATGTTAAAATATGTACAAGTGCACAAATTGATTATGTATTGTGAAAAATGAATCTTCCTTCGATATTTCTCTTTTTACATGTAAATGATTTTATTAATTGCACGTAAGGAGTATATTTTACTTGTATCAAAAATATAAATATTTTATAATAGTCACTTATTGTTTCATTCAACAGTTTTCATTTCCATGGACGTTTGGAAAATCTACATGGTTCCATGTTTACATATTTGTTTACAATTTAAAGGTAAATCATATTGCAGGTACTAAAAGTTTACAAATTATTCAGATTTAACTTAATAAATATTTCCTTTGTGTTCGGTATAAACTCATTCATTTATCACGGATATTGAGTTCAGTGAAATGTTTAACTCTCATAAATAATTGTAATTTGCTTTCAAATCTATAAACTTGTGTGTTTTAAACTTAAATGCATTTTATATTTTCAAACAAAATGATGACTGAAAATTTTGAAAATGTGTAAATGTAAAAGCTATTACAAGGAAAACCACTTGTAATTGTGAAAATTTTCTAATAAATTAGATTGAGATTTACGGAAAATCACTGTCTAAAAGCTTTTTAACATTCTTTGTTCCAGTCAGGATTCTAATAACGAAACCAGTAAAAATAAAATTTGTAGCTTCAACCTTTGTTTATTCTTTTGCTTGTGTACTTTAGAGAAATTAATGGACCCATTTCTAACAGGATTAGTAAGTGTGGCAAAGCAAAGCCGGTAGACTATTTGTGTTTATCTTCATTTTTTTTTGTTAATGATTTTACTACAGTGAATACTTATCTCATGCCAACAAGAAGTCTTCGCATAGCAGTGTCAAAGCAATTTAGATCTTCGAATTGTTGAATGTGACAAATTATTATGATTATTACTATTTAGCAAATAAAGGACACAAACAAACCAAATCAAAATAAACATTGCCAAAACATCAGGAGAAAGTGAAAATGGACACACAATATAGGAGAAAACTAGTCACTTGTCCTGCTAAGTAGCTGGAAGTAGCCAAAAGGAAAATATGTTAGAGTGTATGATCGCCTCTAACAGGTAAGTAATTCTTTCAAAGGTCAGCGCTTCTCATACTGCGGGGCGCGCCCCTCTAGTAGGGGGTGATAACCCTGCAAAGAGGGCGCGAGCATATCAAAAATTCAAAGAAAAAAGTTTTAAAAAATTACCAATTTACTGAAAAGAAGCAAAACAAAATATACATTCGGATATGATAAAAACTAAAATATACATTTACAGTGAAATAATATACATACCAATCTATCAGTACTAAACAATGTTTTTGATAACTAAGCCCACAATACTAAATTAAGAACCAGTTTAGAAATTACTAGTAATTCACATAGCCTTGTCATATACAGAATTTGATACTTATGTTGATAATTTGTACGCTTTATGATTAAAGTCCTATGTTAGATATAACGTCAAACAGTGCATTATTATTGCACTGAATACATTTTTATTATATGAAAAGGTGCGAGATTAAAATTGTGATTGAAAATTGGATTGCAAGGATTATAAGTTTGAGAAGCACTGTGCAAAGGTGTTTCGCATTTTTGTCCATGTTCCTTATAAGATTTTACAGCAACCACACTCACTCTTACATCAAGCCATTCTTAAACTCATTGATTATGTTAGATCTAGTCTTAGTGCAGCAATTGTACGTGGAAGGACTTTCATACCCGCTTTATAAGATAAAAGACCGAGGACTTCGCAAGCTACTTCTATCTCTTTTTATCACCCGTTTGGCGATACTCGTACACCAATTGAGCCTGTGTGGACCTACGTCAGCGTCTATAACGAGGAAATTTTTGTCCATAAGCTCTATAGAAAAATCTAAAGTAGAAGGCCTGGATCTATCGTCACCGTACAGCGGACTTCTCAGATTACTTCTAACGAAACATTTGAATATCGGTTTACTCATATCCCACGATTTCAGATCAGACCTTCACACCGCGTTGACCTTATAGAAGCATTCTCAAACTGTGTGCAGCGCTCTCCTAGGAGACGGGTAACTTTACAAGAGGTACGCGATTATATAAAAAACTAAAAACAAAAGATTATTAAAAAAAATATGAATTTGCTGAAAATGAACAAACAAATGCATTCTGACATTATAAAGTATAAACTAATTATTTGGAGTGATATAGAATATTTATAAATATATTGGTACGCACAAAGTTTTTGTAATTAATTTTAATAATTGTAAGTTAAGAACAAGTTAAATAATTAGCAGTGACCCCAAGGGTTTATCATATATAAAATTATATACAAAAATTAAACCTTATTTTGATAATTGATAATTTGCAATGTTTAAGGTTAATTACCTTAACTGTCGATTAAAACATAGATGATTCGCTCTCTATTGCCACATTTTCCACGCAGGCTCACGTATGTGAAGGATTAGGAAGGAAGGGTGGAAGAGAAGAAAAAAAAACTCTGA